>CM040787.1:492500-695000 GCA_022829085.1 Abramis brama | reverse complement strand
CTATGATCAAAATGAACAAATCTTTTTCCGAGTCATTTCGTTCATTTAAGGGGCTTTAAATGTTATACTACTAACTGGCAAATTCCCTGAACACATCCACCTACGCAATCTTGATCATATTCTGAATTAAGAAATCATTATAATGCAGTCAAAAATCGTTTACAAGGAACATAAATAATTACTTTACCTCAAGTCTTTCGTTTATTTGTCACGTGACAGACGCAATGAATGGATCGTTCATGAACGACTCATCACTTACGTTACAAATCAAATCAAAACAAAAAGCAGCAAGGAGGCGTCGTATGATCATTGAAACGAGTTTTATGATAAGGTCGGTGAGGATGGGAAAAATCTGACGCATAGCTTCAGTGTTAAAACTGATAAAATAATTGTCTGTGGTTCTATATGGGCTGTGGTAATAATTTTGAAAAATAATATCTCGCAGCAACATGGAAAAAAGGAACTATGAACTAGTTCATTTTTGGAACTGTGAGCTCAAAATTTTAAGTATATGAACTATGAACTGAACTAGTTCATTTTAAAATTTGTGAACTGAACTTTGAACTAGTTCATGTAGAAAGTGAACTTTCCCAACACTGCTTGCAGGTCTTGTTTGCTCATATCTTTGTAGTGAAGTATATGCTAATCCTGCTGACGAGTAAAAGCCTCAGTCAGGTCAGTGAAGGAGATGTAGAGAAGTGTCCTCTGCTCACAGCACTTCTCCTGATGATCATGCTGATCTCCCAGCTCTGAGTCCACACCGCGCCTCAGGAGAAAGCCTGCAGTCTGTAGAGCTGTACACGGGCGAAGGCCTTCCCGATGAGACTCCGGACAGACGTAGCAGCGCTGCGATCCCGCTTGTTCCCGCATGTCCCCCTTCACCCTCTGTCTGATGAATACTGTGAATTCAGACATCATACTCTTTCATATACTGTTCGCCCACTATATAGTGAAGTAATGTAATGTGGGATGCGGCCTGTGGCTCTCTCTGACAGGCCTGCAGTTTCTAACCATAAGCTTCTATAAAAACTTGACAGCATGCTTACTTAAGTTTGTCATAAAGAAATTTGGAATTATCTTATATTATCTGTGTAAAACTGCAGTGTGATCATACAGATGCTTTAACCGTCCAAATGTTTGAGGTCAGTCTTTAAATGTTTTTGAAAGACATTAATACTTTTATCCATCAAGCACGTATTAAATTGATCAGATGTGAGAGTAAACACATTTATAATGTTACAAAACATTTATATTTCTTTTGAACTTTTTATTCATCAGAGAATCCTGTTCTCACAGTTTCCACAAAATGTGAAGCAGCACAACTGTTTTCAACACTGATAATAATCATAAATGTTTCTTGATCATCAAATCCTCATATGTGACCCTGGATCAATGGTCTTATGCCGCACGGGTTTATTTGTGGCAATAGCCAACAAAACATTGTACGGGTCAAAATTATAGATTTTTCTTTTATGCCAAAAATCATTAGGATATTAAGTAAAGATCATGTTCCATGAAGATAATGTGTAAATTTCCCACCTTAAATATGAATATATAAAACATTTATTTTTGTGAATGGATGCAGCACTATCGCCAATAGAAGTGGACAACTTTAAAGGCGGTTTTCTCAATATTTCGATTTGTCTGTACCCTCAGATTCCAGATTTTCAAATAGTTGTATCTCGGCCAAATATTGTCCTATCCTAACAAACCATACATCAATGGAACGATTATGTATTCAGCTTTCAGATGATGTATAAATCTCAATTTAAAAAAAATTACACATAAGACCAGGGTCTCATATTAGAGTGATTTCTGAAGGATCATGTGACACTGAAGACTGGAGTAATGATGCTGAACATCAGCTTTGATCACAGGAATAAATTACACTTTACTATATATTCACATAGAGAACAGATGATTTACACTGGAATCATATTTCACTGTTTTACTGTTTTTATGATGAAATAAATGCAGCTTTGGTGAGCAGAAGAGACTCTTTCACAAACATAAAAAATAGACTCCAGACTTGTTAACAGAAGTGAACATATCAGAAAAGAAACATTAAAGGTGCTCTAAGTGATGTTGGGTGATGTCACTTCTTGTTGACGTTCGAAGTATTGTCAAACAAAACGGAGGCTAGCTCCACCCTCCCTCCTCCTCATCCGTGCACTAACCCCACCCCCAAATCATTCTTGTCAGTTATTGGCTGGAACAGTTTGTTATGTTTCGTGGTGCGGGTGAGCCCAGTTTGTTTTTGTTGCTGTTTGTGGAGCCTGTGGTGTCTAGAGAGACCGTGTTTTTTACAGTGTGTTCAGGGGACAGGCAGCGAGCGGATAGTGAGGAGATGTTTGCTGTATGTGACAAAAAATATTTTGCCCTAAAAAACGCGTGACATCACTTAGAGCACCTTTAACATCCCCTGAGTTTAAAAGACCTGAGAGTCAGATCTTACACACTGAAGATGTTGAGATGAGAATATGTGTGTGTTAACACTGCCATCTAGTGTCGTCAGCTGGAGAATACAGACACACACTGCTAATGACGAACCTGTTCAGTTCTACACTCTTACACACACCAGTGCACTGCAGGATAAACCCCTTCACTAGTGAGGGTGAAATCAGCCGTTCTCAATACAAAGAGGGTTTCGATACTAATAAAGTCATCAGTGTTGCTCGGCAGTCCTATAGTGTCCAGTAATGCATGCTCATTAATATTCATGAGCCGAGCCTTCACCATATTCTAATTAGAAAGCAGAAAGAGAGACTGCAGAGTAAATAAACTCAGGTGAAGTGTTCAAGTGCTCATTCATATCCATAAAGTCCATAATCCTGAAAGACTACAGCCGGGTGTGAGTTTGTGAGTTTCAAACATTTATTTGATGTGCCATAATCTAATCAAGAAAAGCCTAAAGGTGAACTCTCAGGGTCCAGTGTAACTGTGTACTTTACACATGTGAAAGGTTTTCTTCTTAGTTAGCAGCTGTAGTAGAACGAGTGGACTGCAGATGTTCCTCAGCGTGGATCATCATCCGGACCGCTTTAACGAGAGTCCCAGCTCAACATGCGATGATGTCCTTCCCACGGTCCCGTTCATCCAGGGTCACATCTCTGAGGAGCTCATGAGGAGCGGCACACACACATTCACATCACACTGTCAGATCACACACACACACACACACACATTCATAACAACACATCACACTGTCAGATCACACACACACACACACACACATTCATAACAACACATCACACTGTCAGATCACACACACACACATTCACATCACACTGTCAGATCACACACACACAGACACATTCACATCACACTGTCAGATCACACACACACAGACACATTCACATCACACTGTCAGATCACACACACACACATTCATAACAACACATCACACTGTCAGATCACACACACACACACACACACACACACACATTCATAACAACACATCACACTGTCAGATCACACACACACACACACACATTCACATCACACTGTCAGATCACACACACACAGACACACATTCACATCACACTGTCAGATCACACACACACACACACATTCACATCACACTGTCAGATCACACACACACATTCACATCACACTGTCAGATCACACACACACAGACACACATTCACATCACACTGTCAGATCACACACACACATTCAGAACAACACTGTCAGATCACACACACACATTCAGAACAACACATCACACTGTCAGATCACACACACACACACACACACATTCACACTGTCAGATCACACACACACATTCAGAACAACACATCATACTGTCAGATCACACACACATTCACATCACACTGTCAGATCACACACACACACATACACACATTCATAACAACACATCACACTGTCAGATCACACACACACACACACACACACACACATTCAGAACAACACATCACACTGTCAGATCACACACACATTCACATCACACTGTCAGATCACACACACACACACACACACACACACACACACACACACATTCAGAACAACACATCACACTGTCAAATCATACACACACACACACACACACATTCAGAACAACACATCATACTGTCAGATCACACAAACACACACACATTCATAACAACACTGTCAGATCACACACACACACATTCATAACACTGTCAGATCACACACACACACATTCATAACACTGTCAGATCACACGCGCGCGCACATATATACACACATAGATAGATAGATAGATAGATAGATAGATAGATAGATAGATAGATAGATAGATAGATAGATAGATAGATTGGCGCGCGCGCTCTGGAGGGAGGCTGTCGCGCGCTCTTAAGAAGCGCGTGAAGAGTGCGCGTTACAGTGATGTTTCCTCGCGCGGACCCGCTTCACCTGTTTGTCTGAGGTACTTTTGAAATATACTCTTATACAAATATGCTAAACGTTTAAACTGCCCATTCTTAGTGAGTTTTGTAACTTTTCTATTTTTTCTTCTTCTTTATTACACAAATAAAGTAGCACACCGAAATGCTTGGCAAGAATTTAAATAATAGGCTATACACAATTTAAAACTAAGTTGTTATGGATATTTTGCATCTCACTTCAGTTTAATTTATAACAGGACGAGTCTTCTGAAATCAGTATCAGGTTTTTTTTTACGGTTGTTTATTTTATTTTGCTGGTAATATTGGTTGTAATATATGTTTTCCTCGTCTGAGAATATGAAGGACAATGAAGCTGAAGTCTTTCTCGAAACTCAGTGTGAAGCTTTACGACACAGAACGCGTTTAAACGAGTGTTATATTCTCCGGATCTGTGTCACTTTGTTTAAATGTTGTATTTACTTGCAAACTCTTAGTCTCTGTGACAGGGTTGAAACGACTTGATTGAATGTAATATTTCACATTTCTGGAGCTGCATTAATATTGTGTTTTATTGCAAAATCAGTATCACAAAGCTTATATAGAGACTTATTAATTGGAAATGATATTTGTCAAACAGACTGAGATTTGGTTCTGGTTAGAAGCTCTTATTTAATGATCTTGTTCGCTCTCTAAGAGTCGCATCGGGGAAACATGATGATCTGAGGTTAAATGATGATCTGTGATAAATGATGATCTAAGGTTAAATGACACTGATGTGAAAGAAATTGAGACATTTCTGCTACAAACTTCATTTTCCAATGAGACCCTTGTGAATAAAAACATGCACTGATTACCTTTAAATGTGCTTATTAAAGTACCTTAAAAGTATAAAAACTGTACTTGCAGATCTATATTAATGAAATGAATGTTAAGTGAACTTAAAGAGAGTACACTTTCATGTTTCTGCACACTTTAAAAAAAGTTCACTTTGTGATATTAATTTAATATTTGAAAGATTTGCTATTAGGCTACACTTAAAGTTATAATTGTTTAAATTACTAAACTGGTTCCATGAAGAACCTTTAACATCCATGGACTCTTTCATTGCACAGAAGGTTCTTTATAGTGGAAAAAGTTTATTTTATTATGTAACATATTCTGCACAGTAAGGAAAAAATGGTTCTTTTAATAATTCTTTTTGCAAACAAAAATTCTTCTATGGCATTTTCTGAGAAAACACATTTTTAAGCTTTATTTTAAAGAATATATTAGACAATAAAGACAACTGCAGTTCTATTTATTTATTTTTCTTTTTAACATGTGTATTATACTCAGGTGGAATTCGTAATTTTGTAGTTGTGATTTGGTGATGTTTACCTGTATTTCATGTTGTTTTTCGTCTACAGGTTAAACTCTGATCCGCAATCTCCTGGAGTTCAGTGCTGGAAACACAAGCAGCCATCATGAACAATGAACAGTTCCCTTCTGTACCGATCACAGACAAGCAAATGAACATCGTCAGTATCAAAGCCATAGAGGATATTGGTTATGATCTTCAAGATTCTATAGTAAGTTTGTTTTTAAGTCTTAACTTCTTACTTTGATGCTCAAAATGATGGCCGGTATGCAAGACAACACAACCCTTGTCTCATAAACATTAAAGGTCTCTCTGAAAAAAGATGACATAATGGAATAAACAATTAAAAAGATATTTGCGAGATTTATCTCACAATTCTGACCCTTTTCTGCACATCCAAGTTTATATGTAAACTTAGAATTGCAAGAAATAAACTCAAAATTGTGAAAAATAGTCAAAATTGTAAGGTATGAACTAGCAATTGCAAAAAATAAAGTTAACTGAATTAAAAGAATTGTAAAGTCAGAATTGCAAGAAAAAAGTTTTGAATTGCGAGATATTGTGATGGGTTGTGCGTACTCTAAAAAACGAGAGGCGTGATGCAGAATGAATGATAAAGATACATTTAATTACACACCAAGACCATAAAACACTACAAACATCGTTATATTGATGAAGCAGAACACTGAACTAAAGATTCATGGGGGCTAAAATACACAGGGAATGATCATTAACGAAACAAGGAACAGGTGAGCACTAATCAGAAACCATAGTAACAAAAGTTAAGAGGTGGATATGGTGCAGATGAAGACTGATAAGATCCAGGAGCTGACAAAGGGAAACACCACGGTGGAGAAGATGGAGGGACAAGCCAAGGAGGAGATGAGGGAGGAACCAGAGGATGACCCAGAGCAAAGCCAAGATGAAGGCCCACGGCAGAACTGAGCCAGGAGCCCGACCAACTGAGGTGATGATGTGAATGGAGGAGACCCAAGTGGAGCTGAGGAGACGTAGATCCAGGATGACAAGGAAGGCATGGATTACCAAGGTGGAGCCGCAGGCACACTTGACCTAGGTGGAGACATGGGCTTGGCAGACTGGGGCAGAGCCAGTGTTACTGAGGCCAGTGTCAGAACCAAGGGGAAAGAGGAGCCCGGCGGAGCAAGAGATGTCGAGGGTCGAGGTGCAGCTGGAGATGCGGTAGTCCGAAGTAGAGCCACAGTGATGATGGACCAAGTTGGAGCCAGAGGTGGGACCATCCTCGCTGAAGAAGGCTTAGAGCTTGACGGGACCAACCTTGATGAAGAAGGCTTGGAGCTGGACGGGACCATCCTTGACGAAGAAGACTTGGAGCTGGACGGGACCATCCTTGACGAAGAAGACTTGGAGCTGGACGGGACCATCCTTGATGAAGAAGACTTGGAGCTGGACGGGACCATCCTCGATGAAGAAGACTTGGAGCTGGATGGGACCATCCATAATGAAGGAGACTTGGAGCTGGACGGGACCATCCTTGACGAAGAAGACTTGGAACTGGACGGGACCATCCTTGATGAAGAAGGCTTGGAACTGGATGGGACCATCCTTGATGAAGGACACTTGGAGCTGGACGGGACCATCCTCGACGAAGAAGACTTGGAGCTGGATGGGACCATCCTTGACGAAGAAGACTTGGAGCTGGATGGGACCATCCTTGACGAAGAAGACTTGGAGCTGGACGGGACCATCCTTGATGAAGAAGACTTGGAGCTGGACGGGACCATCCTTGATGAAGAAGGCTTGGAGCTGGATGGGACCATCCTTGATGAAGGACACTTGGAGCTGGACGGGACCATCCTCGACGAAGAAGACTTGGAGCTGGACGGGACCATCCTCGACGAAGAAGACTTGGAGCTGGACGGGACCATCCTCGACGAAGAAGACTTGGAGCTGGACGGGACCATCCTTGATGAAGAAGACTTGGAGCTGGACGGGACCATCCTCGACGAAGAAGACTTGGAGCTGGACGGGACCATCCTTGATGAAGAAGACTTGGAGCTGGACGGGACCATCCTCGACAAAGAAGACTTGGAGCTGGACGGGACCATCCATAACGAAGGAGACTTGGAGCTGGACGGGACCATCCTTGACGAAGAAGACTTGGAGCTGGACGGGACCATCCTTGATGAAGAAGGCTTGGAGCTGGATGGGACCATCCTTGATGAAGGACACTTGGAGCTGGACGGGACCATCCTCGACGAAGAAGACTTGGAGCTGGATGGGAGCATCCTTGACGAAGAAGACTTGGAGCTGGACGGGACCATCCTCGACGAAGAAGACTTGGAGCTGGATGGGACCATCCTTGATGAAGGACACTTGGAGCTGGACAGGACCATCCATGATGAAGGACACTTGGAGCTGGATGGGACCATCCTTGATGAAGGAGATTTGGAGCTGGACGGGACCATCCTTGATGAAGTAGATTTGGAGCTGGACGGGACCATCCATAATGAAGAAGACTTGGAGCTGGACGGGACCATCCTTGATAAAGGACACTTGGAGCTGGACAGAACCATCCTTGATGAAGGACACTTGGAGCTGGACGGGACCATCCTTGATGAAGGACACTTGGAGCTGGACGGGACCATCCTTGATGAAGGAGACTTGGAGCTGGACGGGACCATCCTTGATGAAGGACACTTGGAGCTGGACGGGACCATCCTTGATGAAGGACACTTGGAGCTTGACGGGACCATCCATAATGAAGAAGACTTGGAGCTGGACAGAACCATCCTTGATAAAGGACACTTGGAGCTGGACGGAACCATCCTTGATGAAGGACACTTGGAGCTGGACGGGACCATCCTTGATGAAGGACACTTGGAGCTGGACGGGACCATCCTTGATGAAGGACACTTGGAGCTGGACGGGACCATCCTTGATGAAGGAGACTTGGAGCTGGACGGGACCATTATTGATGAAGGACACTTGGAGCTGAACGGGACCATCCATGATGAAGGAGACTTGGAGCTGGACAGAACCATCCTTGATGAAGGACACTTGGAGCTGGACAGAACCATCCTTGATGAAGGACACTTGGAGCTGGACGGGACCATCCTTGATGAAGGACACTTGGAGCTGGACGGGACCATCCATAATGAAGGACACTTGGAGCTGGACGGGACCATCCTTGATGAAGGACACTTGGAGCTGGACGGGACCATCCATAATGAAGGACACTTGGAGCTGGACGGGACCATCCTTGATGAAGGAGACTTGGAGCTGAACGGGACCATCCATGATGAAGGAGACTTGGAGCTGGACGGGACCATCCTTGATAAAGGACACTTGGAGCTGGACAGAACCATCCTTGATAAAGGACACTTGGAGCTGGACAGAACCATCCATAATGAAGGACACTTGGAGCTGGACGGGACCATCCATAATGAAGGACACTTGGAGCTGGACGGGACCATCCTTGATGAAGGACACTTGGAGCTGGACAGAACCATCCTTGATGAAGGACATTTGGGACTGGACAGAACCATCCTTGATGAAGGACACTTGGAGCTGGACGGGACCATCCATAATGAAGGACACTTGGAGCTGGACGGGACCATCCATGATGAAGGACACTTGGAGCTTGACGGGACCATCCATAATGAAGGACACTTGGGACTGGACAGAACCATCCTTGATGAAGGACACTTGGAGCTGGACGGGACCATCCATAATGAAGGACACTTGGAGCTTGACGGGACCATCCATAATGAAGGACACTTGGGACTGGACAGAACCATCCATAATGAAGGACACTTGGAGCTGGACGGGACCATCCATAATGAAGGACACTTGGAGCTTGACGGGACCATCCATAATGAAGGACACTTGGGACTGGACAGAACCATCCTTGATGAAGGACACTTGGAGCTGGACGGGACCATCCATAATGAAGGACACTTGGGACTGGACAGAACCATCCTTGATGAAGAAGGCACGAACCTCAGCCAATGGAGTGTGGGCGAGACAAGACATGAAGATGTAAAGTCAGAATTGTGAGGGAAAAAGTCAGAATTGCGAGATAAAAAGTTGCAATTACCTTTTTTATTTTTTTAATCCATGGCGGAAACAAGTTTCTGTATTACAGAGATTTTACAAAGGTAAAAATAAACACACCCGGCTATGTTGACATAATTCTGAAAGTCCCGCTTCCATAGACTAAGCTGACTTCTGACCAGCAGCCGTGTGTGTGAGAGTGAGGGCATCTTGGAGGCTTTGATGTATGGCTTTATAGTTGAATCTAATATTAGCTCCTCTCACTCCTCTCACTCCTCTCAAGTAACAACAGGGATCAGTTGGTGACCTGCGGCTTGCTTCAATCTGAAAGACAGAAAGAAACAGACAGACAGAGAACAGTGTTGAAGATTAAGGGAGTGTGAGAACAGGTTCTTACTGTGATTGGGAGATGGATTTAACCGAGACAGAAAGTGGCGTCTCTCAACCGCAGACTGCCTGCAAGCAAGCACACTTCTTAAGGGACGTGCTCTTCCATGGCAAATTTCAGGTGCGTGTGGCTTGTGTTAATGCTTATTCAGGAAGTTTTAGGACTTTTATACCCCATATTTATAATGCATATGCAATATCTGCGATTAATAATGACTATTATTGCTTAATTGACAATTTGATAAACGCACAAGTACATATAGATCAATAAGTACAGTAAATGAGCATGTGCTAGATCTATATGGTCTAATGCGTTTGATCCTAAAATATGAGCGCATGTCCCCATAAGATGAAGGGGGGTGCCAGAGGAAATCCTACACCCCATAACACAGTCAGCAGTTGCTGGATCGGTTGCTGTCGCTCCACAAAAAAAGCTGACCTCATAAATTAGGACTTCAAAAAATATTTTCTATCTAAGATTACTGTCGCATAGTGTGTTTGTGCTGAGCGCATTTACAGGGAACGCATCAGAACTAGTCACAGTGCAACAGAAACCGGCTTACTGTACTTCATTGTCAATGTTATCTGGCATAATATTAGTTATTAATTGTGGTTCCCATAGATGTAATAAGAGCCGGTAGTTGACAGTTTCAAGTTCAAGGTAACTCGTGTCGAACATGATTTAACAGTGTATTAGCGGCTGCGTGTCAAACATGACTCAGATCCTTTCATTACGGGAGCTGAACTAAGATCAACACATTCACCAACATCTGCAGGAGTTTGATCTCCAGCACTGAAATAGTGTGGCCAAACATGGACATTTCATGTTGAGAAGTTATGAAACAGCACTGGATCTTTAGTGCTCATAATAATGGCTTTCACAAAAGGTAATATTAAACTTCTCAGAGATGAATGAATATGCACCTAAGAGCGTTGTGCTCCTCCATCTGACGTTCAGATTATCTAGTTGTGCTGAACCGCACATTGCTGGTAATATTCAAAGATCATCATTGCATTGTGCAATATTACTCAGGACTACCATATTCTTCTGGATAGAAGGAGGAGGAGGAGGACAGAGAAAGGCAGTCTTTTAGCACAGAGTCACTGTTTTTATGTTGTTTGTTTCTGTAAAATATATATTCATGTGAAATTGGTTTCATAATTAAGAATATATTTATTTGGCAAAGCAAAAAAGGCCTAAATAGAGTTGGACCTTATTTTTTTGTCAGGAATTTATTACGGTACCAGTCAAAAGTTTGGAACAATTCTGTTGTTAAAATGCTTCTGTAAGGAGTTTCTTCTGCTCAATTTATTTGGTCAAAATAATACAGTAAAAACAGTAATAGTGTGAAATGTTTCAATTTCAGATAACTGTATTTTCACATGATCCTTCAGAAATCATTCTAATACGCTGATTTGCTGCTCAGTCATCAGTTGTTATTGGTGCTTAATTATTAATAATGATCAGTGTTGAAACAGTTTTTGCTGCTTCATATTTTTGTATAAACCGTGATATATATTTACAGGATTCAAAAGAACAGCATTTATTCGAAATAGAAATCTTTTGGTAACAATATAAATGTCTTTACTGTCACTTTGTTGTCACTTGTTATTGTTGAATAAAATGGTTTATATATATATATATATACTCCAAACTTTTGAATGGTTGTGTTTCACAGTTTCCACAAAAATAAATAAATAAATACAAAATATTTTCACAAAGAAACCAGTTATTTTAAATTAATAATAATTGATAATAATAATTATATTGAGCGCATATTTAAAATGAAAGTAAACATTTTTAAAAATCTCAATTATTCCACTCATTTCACTGGTAGTGCTGAGTGTCTTATGAAGGCATTTAATGATTTTGTATTCTTTGTTATTGTGTACATTTTCAACTACAAAAATTAATTTTCGTCATTTATATTGTGTCCCTGTTGCCTTTGATTAACCTAAGAAAACAACATCTGGTTTAGTTGCACATATAAGTGGTGTTTATATCCTAACATGTTACAGGCTTCTCAACAATGCTTATGTTTGTAAATACACACTAATCTCGTACACACTAGAGAGATTAAATACACACTAATCTCGTACACACTAGAGAGATTAAATACACACTAATCTCGTACACACTAGAGAGATTAAATACACACTAACACACTGTAGATCAGCTCTGAAAATGTCTTCTGCAGCGTTAAAAACATTTACATCACTCTGATCACATGAGGTCTGCTCAATACACATTTGTCAATGTCCTTCAGTTTGTTTTGTGGTAAAGATCCTGTCCGATACGTCAGAAACTCTGTAAAAACGTTGTCACGTTTTAGAAGAACAGTAAATACACAGAAAAAAAAGTCTTTGAAACAATTTTCACTGAGAAATTGCTAAATTTCACAAATAACTCCAAAGAAATGTCAAGTAACACACAGAATTAAACGAGAAAGTGTTTTATTGTAAAACGCTCTACATCATTCTCATATGTGCATTATTTGACAAACACTGTGAAAATGTTTTTTCAGACTAATGAGCAAAAACACGTGAACACTTTCTGCTGACTCTCAACATTCACTCTTTCTCTTCATTCAGCATCCACTGCAACGGTGCCTTTAGTTTGGTAAAGAATATGATAATAAACCACCATTTATATTTGTCGGCGAACTTCTTCCAAGCGTTTCCGCCGAAGCCTTGAGATCATGAAGTGTGTCCAAAGCTTCATCATATGCTGATCTGAGCCCAGGACAATGAGGTGTACGAACACTTAGAGCTGCTGTGTTGGGTCAGATGCTGCGATCTTGACCTTTGACTGGCCACTGCAGTCACACACACACACACACACACTCATGTTCTGGCCTCCTCTCTCCTCTCAGCTCCTGAAGTCTCTCACTCCTGAGGAGAACACTCAATGCCGGCAGGGTCTGTTCTTCCAGGACGGCCGGAGACGGGTGGACTACATCCTCACCTACCACATCAAGAAGAGCAGCCGGGCCGGGGGTTCCCGCCTCCGAGACAACGCCTTCACACGCACCCTGAGACGGGGCCGCCCCCCTCCTCCTCCTCCTCCCCCAGCCGACGCCGAGCGGGGCTCGCCCGACCCCCAGGAGCACCACGACCAGGACAAGGCCCAGCGCCGGGACGAGTTCGAGAGCGGGCTGCTGGAGATGGGCCTGGAGCTGGAGCGAGACGAGGAGGTACGTGTGTTTGTCCAGGCCTGCTGCACAGGGCTTTTGTCTGCCGCACGTTTGCTTTGTCTTTCGGCTGAGCTCAGCTGTTTCACTTCAGCACAAAACACACATTGTCGAGTCACACAGCACTGACGGCGAGAGCCGAGACTGACACACTTGCAGCTGCTCGCTCGGGGGGTCTGCTGTGGTCAGGCGGGCCTGAATGCTGATTGGTCAGTAAAGCAGTCCATGCTGACATACCGTTCCTGCAGTGGATATCAGTCGCTGTGTGTGTGTGTGTACTGGAACACACACGGGTCTGGAGGCCTCCGAAACACACACACACACACACACGAGCAGGGAAACCTTTACTTATTGCTTAACCAATCAAAATATAGGAGCAGAACTACAATATATAGTAACACCAGCTACTCATAGAAGAACATTTGATTTGTGGCCTTAAAGTCATTCTTATTTCTGAATATCCTTCCAGTCAGGAAATTACGTCTTATTGAACATGTACTTGCTGATAATATAATGGAATATAAATGGCCACTTAAGTTTACGTTGACTGTTCCTTTCCACACTTAAAGTTTAACGTTTAAAAACTCCACTTTATAGTAATGTCAAATAAAACGCTTTATTGTACGCTTTATTTTAAACCATTATGTTTTAATAATCTTCTATCGTGTTGACTAACATACTAAAGCAAATCTACAGATTATAATTTTATTCAATATTACATTTAATATTAAAATATATTTAATGTATTTAAATTGAAACTTTTTTAAAAATATGTAATTACACATACAAAAAACATGACATAGACGTTTAATATATGTGACATTACAGGATATTTTACTGGATCATAAATGTGTGTCAGTGCAATACTAATCACTGTAAAGCTCAGCTAACTATTTGACACAAATGTAAACTATAATATATTTTCATTTCATTACAAGTGTCCAGAAACATTACATTACATTAGTTCACACTTACAGTAAGTTCTTTTAACATAAACTATTTCCGTAAAAAAAGAAGGAAAAAAAAAAGAAGAAAGTTCGGTCATTGTATATAATATAATTACTGACAGAGCATTAAATCTTAATTTGGCTCAAGAAGACTCTGTGGTAGATTTCTCCCTAAACCTAACTAACTGGGGTGTCTCCAAATCGACACCAGTACCTTAAATATCGACACCAGTACCTTAAATATCGACACCAGTACCTTAAACTGGGGCGTCTACTAATCGACACCAGTACCTTAAACTGGGGCGTCTACTAATCGACACCAGTACCTTAAACTGGGGCGTCTACTAATCGACACCAGTACCTTAAACTGGGGCGTCTACTAATCGACACCAGTACCTTAAATATCGACACCAGTACCTTAAACTGGGGCGTCTACTAATTGACACCAGTACCTTTATCCTCTAGCTCTTGCGTCTTCAGTCGACGTCTGGCCGAGTCTTACTCTAACTAACTTGGTTCCCTAAACTAGCTTCCTTCCTAAACTAGCTTCCTAAACTAGCTTCCTGCGCAGGAATACATCGACAAACAGACCTTAGCAAATGTCCTTTAAATGTCCACCGTAAAACACGGATACAACAGTTTTTATAGAATCGAGAAAACAAATAAGACTAACATGTCACCTTCAATCCGACTGGTTCAGAAGCCCAACCTGTCCCTGTCACTGGCACAAGCAAACTCTGATTCTGTGATTACTTATCAAGGTTTCAGAACTAGTCATCTGTCTAGGTTCACTTCCCTTAATTATTATTTATACACACACACACACACACACACACACACACTCAAAGTCACAAGTTTTCCCCGAAGAGTTTGGAAACATTTTAAAGCATTCATTCATTCATTCATTCATTCATTCATTCATTCATTCATTCCTGTTCTTGTTCCTGCAAGAAAAACAAGTGTTAGTTGATTAATTAAAGTTAATTAATTAAAATCCATCACAACTCTTAAATATTTTAATTTAAAATATAAAATTCATAATATGTTAGAAACAGCTATACAATGAATATAATGAATATGAGGTTTTGTTTGATTTATTAGTATCTTTGTCCCCTGATATCAGTTTCGGCAGAGCTTCAACAGTGATGCTGTAACACATGATCCCGAATAACATTCAATCGGCTCCAAAGCCTCGAATCACACAAATGTGCGTCTGCTGTGAAAATGTTTCTTTCCTTTTTTATATATATCTAAATAAAACAACAGATCATTTTTAAATTGCCTAGTGGCCTTATTAGCAATAATGAAGCTTGTTTCTGTGAAGTGACCAGTCCATCACTGGTAATGTGTTCTTCAGAATGAATGGGACTGACCTGTGTGCACCTGAGCCAGCACACGTTTATGTGACCTGTGTGCACCTGAGCCAGCACACGTTTATGAGCGCGTATGAATGCATGTGAACGCATGTATAGTCTGGCTCATGTGCTTTGCTATTAAATGCCTCGCAGAGTTTCATGGATTTGATAATTGGCTGAAGTAATGATGATAGCAGCTGTTTGTTTTTTTGGTCTTGGCTGTGAGACTCTGACATGGGATCCGCTGTGCTGCAGTCTATGTAGGGCTCATAGTAGTGCACATGCTCCGCATACTGTGTGTGACGCGTGTGTGTGTGTGAGAAACCCAATCTGGCGCGCCTCGTTTCCTGATTCCAACACTCGTCTTCTCTCTGTTGCTTTGACCCTCCGGTGCTCTTTATATGGGACTCACACTTGTGTCCGATAGTGACTGACCCCCTGAAATGAGTCTTTTTTCCCCCACGGTATAATCAATGTAATATTTGTGATCAATAATATTTTTTCTTTTGCATTTTGAGAGAATTTTATGGTACTTATTAATATTAATGCAATAATTATTATGCATTTTTTCCAACTGAAAATAATGCAATGCTTTAATAAGAATCAATGTGTATTTAATTTATATGGCGAAGACTTTACCGAGTTTAATTACAATTTAATTACGTAATTCTGTATAGTATGCTAAACAGTTTATTTCATTTGTATCTTTTTTTTTATTGTATTTGTCCTATTGTTTGTAAAAAAAATGTTTTATGGAACTACTGACTGTTTCAGCTCACTGCTGTTTGTTGACAGTGACCCTGCTCTGAATGAACAGATGAGGGGTCAGGGGTCAGGGGTCAGGGGTCATTGGGGTTTTGCTAAGGGCCCCCAGAAGTCTCGGGCCGGCACTGAATCAGACACTGGTGGGCGATCTGCACTCACTGTAAAGACACACTGCGTTAAAAGTTCTACAAATATGAAATATGTTGATTAGCATATTTAAATGTTTTAAAAATGTAACGTTATTTTATTTTTATTTTTTTTACAAAACCCTGCGTTTGTTATACTTTGTGTCATTGTGAATAGCCAGTCAGTCATAATACACATTTAAGTTTCATGAAACAAGCCAGTGCTTGATCCAGTGAGTGTCAGATTCAGTGTGTGTGTTTGAGGGACGAGCCAGTGCTTGTTTCAGGCTTTGACAGTGACGTACACACGATGGCCTTCATTTATCATTCTTGCGTAGAAACGGGCGTATATATTGGCGTAAGATTATGCTTACACTCCTCACACCGCCTGATTTATGAAGCTGTGCGTACCTTTGAAATCCAGGTGTCCGCAATACCTGCGCTTGATAAATGCCGCGGCTGAAAACGATCGTCATTAGAATAACACGCCCCTATATATTCAAGTCTCCGCTCCCCCCACGCCCTCATTTTACGCCATGGACACACGGAAGACGGCAAAGAAGAGAAACGTGGATGAGCAAATGACCTATCACAATGCATTATTTTACAGCACGTGTTTTGAAACAATTAGCATTTAATTTCGTATCACGTCACATGTATTGGGGTGTACAATAGTGATGATGATGTGATGTGGAGTACCATTCATTCACATTAATAATTGCATGACAGTTTGTAATATTCTTATTATTATTATTATGATTTTTATTATTAATGACGCTTATTGTTATTTAGAAGAAGAATGTTGTTATTATTATTATTATTATTTGTATTATTATTATTATTATTTAAAAGAAGAAGAATGTCATTTTTATTATTTTGTCAGTCTGAATTATTTTTTTTACTGAAGCCAGTCCGTGCGCACCTGCCGGGCCTAACCCTGGCCTAACCCTGGCCTAACCCTGGCCTAACCCTGGCCTAACCCTGGCCTAACCCTGGCCTAACCATCGTTTCAAAGAATAGTACAACGGCGAGCGCGTCGAGTATAAACGCCTCGTCCGTTTGGGGAGGTGCGCGCGCAGTCTGCGGAGCCAGGCGACAGTATAAACAAGGCTCGAGGCGTCAGGTAAAGCGCACAGACTCGCAACTGAAGGAATACATATGCCTACAAATCAAATGATTTGGTAAAGTCACACAAATTAAACATTGAAGTCCATGTTGCACAAAAATAAACACTGAAGTTTATAATTACTATATTGTTGTTGTTTTTTTACAGTGGGTCATAATATATCATATCTTTTAGTTTGTCAGTGCGTTTTGTGGTGTTAGGAATTGTTTTTCTGCGCATTTCCGCACTAACTCAGAACGTGCGTACATGTACACCACCTCCTGAGCTGGCGTAGGATTTGAGCGTGTCGTACGCCAACGTCCATGTTGATAAATCTCAAAGTCACTGTGGTTTTGGGTGTACGCTGGAAATTTGGTGTATGCACTTTTGATAACTGAGGGCCACTGTGTCTGTCTCCTGAGATTACACCTGCTTGGCGGCATCATGAAACGTGTTTGCTGTAAAATCTGCTGTGTGTTTCCAGACCAAGACGCCTGGAGTGGGCTTCGTGAAGATTCATGCTCCATGGAACGTGCTCTGTCGCGAGGCTGAGTTCATGAAACTGAAGATGCCTACTAAAAAAGTAAGGTTTGTCAAGCATGCCCAGTGTAAAGCAGTGATGTGACGAGTGACGACTGTGATGACGCTGTGCTCCTACTGTAGGTGTATGAAGTCAAACACAGCAGCGGCGTAATGGAAAAGATCAACGCGTTCATCAGCAAACTCACAGATCCTCTTCATCCCAACCTAGAAGAGAACCAGAAGCAGAAAGTGAAGCACCTCTCGTACCCGTTCTCCAGAGAAAAGCAGCATCTGTTAGTGTCCGCCTCCATTCTCAAGCACAAACACATCTAATGTATGTTACACGTGCTGTTATAGACGGTCAGTGCGACTCCTTTCACGGCCTATTCTCACTGAGAGCAGGTTTCAATGTGACAAGAATGTAAAAAAGGAAGAAATTCTGCTCCGTTTAGACCAAACTACCCTTCAGTTTCGATGCAAACACAAGTGTGTGTACCTTTCAAAGTTCACTCCGCTTGATAGTGTGCATGAACACAAACACTAGAAGATTTCAGTCTTCTGTCACGGGTTGTGTGGTAGAGACTCGACACACGAATAACACGAAGATGATGATGATGAAGGTAGACAGGCTTTGATTCCAACAAGGTACATCCACACTGAGACGAGACCCGACAAACACTGAACTCAACTGAACTGAACTTCAATAGGAGAGATAATGAGACACACACACCTGAATATAATGATGAAATCAAATGAATAACCATGACAACTGACAAAGAGCGGGAAACAATACACAAAGTCCATGCCCTAACCCTAAACCAAACCGTAACGCTAACCCTGAGTCCAGCGCTAGTGAACACTGGTGTTTGTTGTACTCGTAGCATCTCCAGGAGTTCGTTCTTGTCGTTCATAAGTTTCTGTTCTTGGCTGTTCATCAGTAGCCCAGTCCAGTGTTTATTTCAAAGTTATTAGTGAGTGTGTAGTTATAAAAATCACACTGTGCACATACAGTATGTGCGTACTGTACTGATGATAATATGTACATCACACACCCTAGTGTATGCGTAACAAGTATACTTTGGGCTTTAGGAAACATTTGAATGCTTTTCCCCTACTGGTTTATGAAAAATTTGATATGGGAACATAAAAATTACAAGAACAATCAAATTGACTCGTAAGGTAATAAAATAAATATATTATTGGCAATGTAGGTGGTCACAACAACAAAAACTGCATTGCACACACAGCTTCAGAGCCAGGTAAACTAACCTTACAATAAACATTATTGCCTAAATGCTCTCGCTCTCATGTGAAGCAAGGTCATTTTTGTAAAGGAAAACTGAAACTAAGACTAAAGACTGAAATTAAGACTAAAACATTTTTGTAAACTAAAAATTAAATAGAGATTTCAACATAAATGAAAAACTAAAACTAAACCAAACGTTACTTAAAAATGAACTGAAATAAAATAATAATTAGCAAAAATAAATAATCGTTTTCGTAATTAATAAGCTCTCATCCTGTACCGGAAAATCAAGTGTTTCCATTGGACTGCGCTACTTTATTTTTCAATGTAAACACTGGACGGACATGTATGACCATTGCGCTCGTCTTTTGCAAAATGCAAAACTATAGTAACAGACAGGAGATTTCTAGAGATCGTTCAGATGCCTGTACTCAGAGTATGAGACTGATAGGTTAGTAGAATAAGCTGATATGTAGTTGCAAAGTTATTGATAGTTAGTAGAATGACTGTTGGTGAGCATCACAATAAAGAGATATCAGATATTAATCAGACAGTCTACTAATACTCTAATGAGAGATAGTGGATATGCAGTTGCCTATAGTTAGTAGAATCTCTAAAGTGGACCTTCGACATGAAAGTGTTGCCTTATATTTTGGCAGTGTTTATCGTAAGTTAATGGCCAGAGAGCAGTGAATTCTGTTCAGGTGTTCCTAATGAGATTTCCACATGCGATCTGTGTGAATGGACCTCAATGCAAGAGAAAGATCGAAGCAAAACACGCATTGAAAAACATACTTGTGACCTTTTATCTCTACAGGTTTGATTTATCCGACAAAGATTCCTTTTTCGACAGTAAAACAAGAGGTTCATTAGTAAGTATAAAGCATTGTCAGATGCACAGTATTAATGCCATATTTGATCATTTACATGTTTTGATATGTGCATTGTTTTAGGTATGTGAAGTTTTGAAGCGAACCAAGTGCACAAAAGCCAAATTCAGCATGGGTGAGCTGAAACCTATTATTTTGGGGGTTTTAAAAATGAACAGCACCAAGTTTCAGTGCTCCATAGACTTAGATTTGCACCATTGACAGCAAACGTGCAACTGACGGAACAATCCTTCTGACATGTTGTTCAGGACTCACTAGCCTTCTGGGTAGCGGCGTTTATCTGGCTGCTTATCCACTACATGATGTGAGTATCCATCACTGTTTCTGTGGATCTGTACGACACCGAGGCTTTACTGTACACTGCAAAAAACAAGCGCTTTTCTTACTTAGGGCCCTATTTTAACAATCTGAAACGCAAGTATCAATAGCGAAACGCAAGTAACTTTGTGGACGGGTCTCGGGCGCTGTTGCTATTATACCAGCGGGATAAATGACTCTTCGACGCAAATCTAAAATGTGTTGGTCTGAAGTCTCTTCATTACTCATAGGTGTGGTTTGGGCGTAACGTGAAATAAACCAATCAGAGCGTCATCTCACATTCCCTTTAAGAGCAGGCGCGCTTGTTCCATGGCAGATTGCTATTATAACGGCGGATTTGCCAGACGCACGCCAGGAGCGGTTCACAGCCGAGGAGACCGACGTTCTCGTCAGGGCCGTAAAACACAGAGAAGTGACGTTGGGGATGGAGAAACACACCCAGATTAGCTTCGGTTAAACAGGCGTATGATAAATTGGGTAAATGTGTAAGATAGATTTATGCCTATTTTTCACATCTTCATGGACACAACAATGATTTCCCTCGTGTGTTAATATTTTTCCTTGTAATTATGTATGGTTTTCTAAAAATGAAAACTGCTGCGTCTGTGTGTAGCCTCCTCTTTTCGCTGAACCGCCCCCGGGAGCGCAAGTTCATTCCCTAATTTACAGACGTGCGTCTGTGGAGGGAAAAGTCCGCTGTGCGTCGGGAGCAAAATAGGAATGATTCATGCGTCGCTGTACAAAGTCAATTGCGCTGGGTGCGGGATAGGGCCCTGTGTATTCTTGTCTTGTTTCCAGTCCAAATAAAAAAAAATTGTTAAATCAAGATGCATTTACTAAAGTGGTAAAATGCCATAAGATGTCTTGTTTTCCGGGGAAATAAATCAAAATTAAGCGAGTTTTTGCTTAAAACAAGCAAAATGATCTGTCCATGGGGTAAGAAAAATAATTCCCCCGGAAAACAAGACATAATATCTTATGGCATTTTACTACTTTAGTAAATGCATCTTGATTTAATAATTTTTTTGATATTTGGCCTGGAAACGAGACAAAAATACTAATTAAGAAAAGCATTTTTTGCAGTGTACTGCCACAGAGTTTGATTGGTTAATGGATGCATGGATCTCTGAGTAGCGCTGGAATGATCTGATCTGATAAACTGTTTCCTTTACCATCAGGGTGATGTTGAAGGGGAAAACGCTGAGCCTAATGACCGGAAGGTGAGTCTCAGTGCCGTCTGCTCCTCCTGACCTCTGCGTGAAGGCTGTGATAGTGAAGTGTTTCTGCCTGTGTTTCAGCTGCTGTATGAAGAGTGGGCGAGCTACAGCGTCTTCTACAAGTACCAGCCCATCGGCTTGATCCGGTACATCTCAGACCCTCTCACGGCTCTCCGCGCTGGAGCTCCATTAGTAATCTCTCGCTTGTCTCGCAGGAAGTACTTCGGGGAGAAGATCGGCCTCTACTTTGCTTGGCTTGGGGTCTATACCCAGATGCTGATCCCTGCTTCCTTAGTTGGCGTCTTTGTGTTCCTCTATGGATGCGTTACTGTTGATGACGACATTCCCAGGTCTGTGGCCAATCAAAACACACGACACACGCATATGCATTTATTAATATTAACTGTAAAAGAAGGCTGCGTTGTCATTGCTTTACCATAAAGATAATTGCCTTCTCAAACAGAAAATGACAAATGTCAGATTTCAGAAGTAAAATGGATCCTCTTATTTTGGTACAGACCACATAACATATCATTAAGTATGATAATACTGATAAGTATGTGCATTTTAACCCAGCAGTTTCAAACTTAACCCAATGTCAGCTTATAACGACTAAAAACTGGGTTAGTGCTGGGTAGATTGTAGCCGGATTACCAAGTTCAGAAACGTATGGGTGACGTCACGAACACTACGTCCATATTTTTTCACAGTCTATATTGGTTACTGATTCCAAATTACATGACCAAAAAATTGTAGTTAGTAACGTAATCCATTTCATTACATATTTTAGGTATGGTTATTATGCATAATTACAAGTATCTAACCCTAACCCTAACCATCAATCTATAATACTAAATACATATTTCATTAATATTACTCAGTACTTATTTGAGTAAGTACAATGTAACTATGTCTCCTAAATAAAGTGTAACCTTGGAATCTGATTTCGTTATCCAGATTTACACCGTAATTGCACTGTATATTGCAAAACAATTAATTTAGTCTATTTAGAAACCCAACACTTTTAAAAATAACTCAACGAAGGCAGAACCCAGCAGTCAAAAAAAAAATAACCCAGCAAATCTTAGAGTATAGTTTCCACAAAACATCTTTGACAAGTTCTATTTTAATAACTGGAACTGCTATTAACTCATGTCTCAGTAAAGCTGAGTTCTGAAACACAGAAACACTGCTGGGTGATATAGTGCGAGCCCCCCATCCTGAGCTAAAGCCTCACACTGCTCAAGAGGAAGTTCATACGCTGAGAAAGAGCATATAAAACCCAAACATCTGTCTGAAAGTCCCTCTGGAGTTTGTCTCTGTCAGGATATTATGACAGCCTGAAAAGAGCCTGCTGGAACTGATCCTGTGCTTTTATCCACAAACTGCACCTAAAAGAGTCTCATTTAAAATGATGCTGTGATAGTTTTTGTACGTGAGAGTGAAGGACAGAATGGGAGTTAGAAATTGATTAACCTTCAGAAAATGAACGTAATGAGATGACATGTATTAGAGTATGTAATAAACAGAGGTAACAGGCTGAGGCTGAACTGGGTCAGGTGTGTCTCTTCTTCTGTGTGCAGTATGGAGATCTGTGACCAGCGCAGGAACATCACCATGTGTCCGCTGTGTGACCGCGTGTGCAGCTACTGGAACCTGAGCACGGCGTGCGGGACGGCCCGCGCCAGCCACCTGTTCGACAACCCCGCCACCGTCTTCTTCTCCATCTTCATGGCGCTGTGGGGTGAGCTCCTGAGATCCTGAGATACCGAGATCACGAGATCACGAGATCACGAGATCCTGAGATCCCCAAATCCTGAGATCCTGAGATCCCGACATCCCGAGATCCTCCATTCTGCTCCTTGTTTCTGCTCCTTCATCAGTGTAGCCTTGTGTGTTTGATCCAACTGTCAGCCTTTCCTCAAGCAATCATCAGCATACACACACACACACACACACACACACACTTACACGCACGCACACACACGCACACACACACACACTTACACGCGCACACACACACACACACACACTCACACTCACACTCACACGTACGCACACACACACACACACACACACACTCACACACACACACACACACACACACACACACATGTATGTATGTTGAATATTAGCTACTTTTTACCAGTGACTGTCTTATATTTGTCATGTTGAAGCGACTGTTAATCATGTTCTGTGGTCTAGCACAGTTTAGTGTTTTGCCTTACAGGTGCGTTCTGTAGTCAGCTGAATTTCTCAAGTATTTAGTGGCTTTCCCCTGTGTTTGTTGGAGACTCTGGAGCTGGAAGGACAGTGTGTGTCTCTATCTCGGTACGGTTCTGTCTGTTTTAGAGTAAACATCTCCCGTCTGCAGGGCTTTATCATGCGTGAGTGTTCGGCCTCTGCTCTGCTCAGTGTCGAGCGCTCGGGGATCTGGACAGGAAGTCGTGACTTCGGCTCGGTTCGCAGGGCAGGAGTTCACACACCAGATTTACTGCGCTGCTCGGTTTGGGGGAGACACATGACAGACGGCACAGATATGAGGATCAGCCAAGCGGCGTGGCTTTTAGAAACGTCTTCACTGCTCTTCATTCAGGCTCTTGTACAGCTGGAAAACTGAAGCGTCTTTGTTTCCATTATGACTTTCATTTGAATTCTCATCCATGTATTCGACCAATACGTGAAAATATCTGCCACACACTCGGACTGATTTAGCTGCACTCATCATTACTAGACACCTCTATAATCGAACCGTTAATATTTGATCAGTTCCTGCTACATTTAGCAGCAGTTCCTCAGGTGTGTGATGAGTTCATTTCCTGCTGTCAGTGTGATTAATGCTGGCGTGTGTGTGTGTGTGTGTGTGTGTGTGTGTGTTTCAGCGGCGTTCTTCATGGAGCACTGGAAGAGGAGACAGATGCGGCTCAACTATGAGTGGGATCTCACAGGCTTCGAGGACGAGGAGGTCTGATCACATGACCACACACTCTCAGTCACATGATCACTGCAGCTCATTTCTCTAGTGTCATTTAATGTTGTCATCCTCTTCTTCCCCCACTGTGTGTGTGTATGTGTGTGTAGGAAGCACTGAAGGTTTGAACATATTAAAATCTCTGATCTCTGATTGTATTCTCTTTATCCACGACTCACAGCTTTCCTCTCGAGTCTTTCACAGGATTTCTAGCATGCTGAGAGCTTTTAGAAACACTCGCCTGAAGAACAGCCGTGCAGAAATAAATCTTTCTTTCTTTCTTTTCTTTCTTTCTTTCTTTCTTTCTTTCTTTCTTTCTTTCTTTCTAGTTTTTGAGCCAGTTTTGTCATATATTCATATATATTGTCATTTGTTTATGTCAGGATCACCCGCGAGCCGAATATGAATTCAGAGTGATGCAGAAATCGCTGAGGACAGACCACAAATCACAGAAGGTGATTCATTATGAATATGTTTGCGATGCTCTAACGCACTTCTGTGAAGCTGCTTTGAAACAGTATGAATTGCCAAAATGAACGGCAATATTTGCAGTAGGCTATAATATTTGCAATATTTGATAGTACATCTATTATTTAAATTATTTAATAGTTATCAGTTTTGATTAAATATTTATAACCATAGAATTACTAGGTTAAAATAAGATACCTGACCTTGCTAACACTAAAAATACTCCTCTCTGATGTGAACACTGAAGGACATGATGCTCTTCCTCAGTGTTTCCGTCTTGTTATCCAGTACACATTTCTAAACATTCTTACATCAAGAAAATGACTGAAGATATTAAGTCTTGTTTATGAAAAATGTTTTTTTTTTGCTTAAAACAAGAAAAAATAATAAACTTAATTTAAACGGAAATCTAGTTATTTTTCTGACCCCATTGGTGGATATTATATTTGTTCTTGTTTTAAGCATAAAGTCACTCGATTTTGATGATTTTATTTTCAGTAAACAAGCCTTAATACCTGAAGTCTTTTTGATACTCCAGTAAATACATCTTGATTTAAGAATGTTCAGATATTTGTGCTGGAAAAGACAGAAACTCTGATTGTTCTTTTCTTCTTTAGCCAGTGAAAGAGAAGCTGACATGTAAAGACCGATTCCCTGCGTACATGACAAACCTCATCATGATGCTTTTAATGGTAAGGCTTGTGTTTCATGTGAAGTCATATATCCGTCCACAGCTCTGGGTAACACTTTACCATAAAGTCTTATTTGTTAACATTAGTTCATGCATTAGCTAACAGCATTTCTTAACCTTCATTTTAGTAATAGAGATGCAGTTATTTAAAGGGGTTCTATTGTGCCTTGTTATGAAGCCTTGCTTGTGTTTTTGGGGCGTACTAGAATATGTTTTCATGCTTGATTGTTCAGAAAACACATTATTTTTCACATATTTATATTATTACAGCTCCTCTCTCCCCATTCTGGCTCAAACACCCCGATTTCGATGAAGTCCAAATGTGCTGTGATTGGTCAGTTGGCCCAGTGTGTTGTGATTGGCAGCGATTAGAGCGTGTTCAGGACATGTCCCGCCCCTTCATAACCGCGAGCTCTACTCAGCTGTAAATATTAATGATGGTGTCAATTTCAAACGATTCAGACCCTGACAATGTTAACGAACACGAGGATCGGACAGAACGGATTTAATTCGGATTTCACAGGACGTTTCAGAGTGGTATGTTTTTTTTATTTTCTTATACATTATAGATACAATGTTGTCCACCATTTGATTGTGATATTTGTTGTAAAACTAAGGTAATACAAACAGAAATCACTTATCCATGGTTAATGTTCCTAAGGAGCGGTGAACCGTCTTAAAAATGCGAAAAAAACTTACAAAAGCTACAGAAAATAAGCTGTTCTCCATAAAATGTGCAGTGCACAGATAAACTTTAGGATTATAATGTTCCGGAACAGTGTTTAAAATAAAGTTAGCCTTAGGAAGGTCCAACAAGTGAGTTTTGGAAACAGGGTGAAAAAAACAGAGTCTCTTTGACAAAGCGTCAACACTGTCTTCTCTAATGCAGCTCAACCTGGCCTCGTCCCCTTTTTTGCGTATTCCGTGGATGCACATAATTTACACGAGTAGCATCGTGACTTCATAAGATCCGGAAAAAACATTTCCAAACGAGCCGTTTGCTGTAGTTCAAACATTACACACTAACTAAAGTTGAAAAAGTGGAAAAGCATAATTGGACCCCTTTAAGGTTTGTTCATGTTCATTAACTAATGTTGACACAATATTTGATTTTAACAGATACAACATTTGATTTTGTATTAGTAAATGTTGAAATTAGCATTGACTAAGGTGAATAAATGGTGTACAATCATTGTTAATTGTTCATGTTATTGTAAATAACTAATGCTAATAAATGAAACCTTAATGTAACGTGTTACCCATATTTGAACATCAATATTCATATTCAATCCTGCATGTGAATATGAATATTTTGTCATATGTACACTTAGCACAGGCATCATGATTTCATGTAACCCTCTGATGCATGGTGTCCACTAGAGATCTTAACAAACCATTTTAACCATCCAAACCGCCACGGGTGATGACCGTTGACCCTTGCCCATCAC
This sequence comes from Abramis brama, assembly GCA_022829085.1. Lineage (NCBI taxonomy): Eukaryota > Metazoa > Chordata > Actinopteri > Cypriniformes > Leuciscidae > Abramis > Abramis brama. Next base: position 667,595 of record CM040787.1, on the reverse strand, counting down.
TCTATTTGACTGTCCTCTTTATATGTCGTTGTGTTCTTTATTTATGACAACATAAATTCAGCATGGCTGACGAAAGTGATGAAGCATCATCTGCCTCTGGAATATCAGCTTCTGTCTTTTATTCCAGGAGATCCAGACAGGTAAAAATACACTTTTTAATAGAATGAGATCTAAGGAACACTGGGAATTATTAATGTATTTGTTGCTGTTCACCAAAACACATCTGTTGTAGCGGGCACCATGCATCATGTACATCTGTTCACTGGGCATTTACAATATATACAGTACTATCATTCACTGTTTGGGGTCAGAAATTAAGACTTTTATTCAGAAAGGACACATTAAATTTATCAAATGTCAAAAGTGACAGTAAAGAGAAAAAATGTATTACAGTGTTAAAAATGTACGGTTATGACTGTAACCCTGGTTCCCTGAGAAGAGGAACGATACGCTGCGTCTTAGTGTTGACGCTATGGGGAACGGGATCAGTGTGACTGGTGTAGACAAACGCCATTTATCATTGGCACACGGCAGTCCATGACGTCTCATGCGGAGCGCCTATCTAAAGGAGATGCGCAGACAGGTGCCATAGACACAGCATCTCAGGGAACCAATGTTACAGTCGTAACTTAAGGCGTTCCCTTTCAAAGTGGAACCTCGACGCTGCGTCTTGGTGTTGACGCTATGGGGAACCAATACCCTCTCCACCATGCCGAGGGAACGCCTGCCTCACTATGCTGTGAATATGCACAAAGCATAGTGGGTACAGCAAACATTAGCAGGGCTTCCAGCTAATCTTTTCCAAGTTTGCAAGAAAAAAAAGACGAATTAGGTGCGTTTCCATCAGGTTGTTCTAGCGGATGATGGTGGTATTGGTAACCAAGTAACCAACAGTAAATAAAACACAAAACCAGCGGAAACAGTAGTGATGTGTGTTGTTCGACTCAATGAGCGACTGCTTTAAGAGAATGATGAGAGAGCCGTTTCCCCTTTTTGTATATTAATACAAGACAGAATAATATGATTATCCTTTCGCTACACTGCTCAGCCACACAAGTAGTCTCTAGCTTAATGTTATTTTGATGTGTATGTGTATTCCCTAAGCCAAAACTCCCCGATGCTAGGAAAGATTCCCAAGCTTCTATGCTCGACAGCAAGGGAAGTCCGGGCTGTTACACCTCTGGCCTCAGCCCTATACGGCCCCAAAAATACCCAACATAGCCTCAGGTATGGCAGGCATATCACACCAGTATTAGAGAAGGCTCTTGGGGAGTAGCCTACCGAAGAGGAGCTTCTACTCCATGTTAATGATCCTAGATTTATTAGGGGAGAAGAGCTCATACTCTGACTTGAGTGAAGCACTTCTCCAGGACTCACTATAGTTTATGGCTAAACTATAGAACGCTACAATGATATCGGCGATCCACCTATACTCATCAGTTTGTAACACTGATCTTCCCTTAAGGATCACCCCACCAAAGGGGAGCATATATCCCTTCTTCAAGACCCAACAACTAGGAAACAGAGGGACTCTTGTGAACTGGCCATCGTGGGTCAGCTCACCCTGCTCTACCCTAAGGGGTTCTAGAGCAGTCTACCGAAGGAAGCATGTAAGGTGCTAAAACCTCAGTTAGACACCGCAGCTCATACACTGCCTCGAGTCAAGGCACTCCGCCAAAGACCCACTATGGCTAGCGCTTCTTCTTTTTCATTAGCACTAGACCGCAGTGTGCGACAGAGAAGGAGGGATGCCCACAGGTGACCTTCCTCTGCTTATTACTACTGTCGAACCAGGGCAATAGTAGAGCACCCATCAAAGGGGAGCATACATCCCTACGCCAAAACCCAATAGTAGTTGGGGAGGGAGGTAAATAAAGCAGAGGGAATCTCTTCTGTTCACCCTGCATCAACCCTAAGGGTGTAACCTTCAGCCCTCACGGACCCCCAGCGAGGGATCTATCTCCTGAAAGCTGCTGACTGAGACCCCAGCTCTGTGAACTTCTCTACGACTGCCTCATCGGCAGACCAACGAGATCAGAGTGTGAGATACAAGCATCAAGGAGAAAGATTCCTCCATCCAGCTCCCTCGAGAGTCGCATGCGCTCCGCCAGACTCTTATCTCACACGCGCACACAAACAAGCAAATCCTGAAGACAAACAAGCTGATGACGTGCAACTCAGGCGCCTTCATACTCACTTATTTTGTCATTGGAGAATTGATGGGATGGTTGTGGTTTTCTATTGGTGGATCTCCTGTGAGTGACAGGTTATAGCCCCGCCCTCATCATCAGAGAAGAGAAGACATGCTCCAAGAGGAAGTTATTCTGACTCAAGATTACCAGGAACATAAATTTAACACAATAATGATAATGTGCACGGATAAATCACTCATAATAAACAGTGCTAAACGCTGCAAATACACATTTGCCATTCAAAACCTTTGCACAAACACAAGTAGTGTGTGAAAGTATTGGTTACCGAAATGAGTCAGTACTTGGTACTACTAGTATTGTTAAATTTTTAATATTTCAGTATTACAGACTTGGTAAGCATAAAATACTTTTTTCAAAAACATTTAAAAACCCAAACATTGGAAAGGTAGTGTCGGTCAATATTTATTGCCCACTGAAATCTGAATCTTAATTTTTTTCCTATATTGTTTGTTGTTTATTCTCAAGTCTTACACCCGTTAATGACTCCAGATTCCAGATAGTCTTCCAACTAGTTTGCTTTAAATGAGGTTCCAGCTGTCTATTGAAAGTCTTTGATAATTATTCCTGATTTGAACAGTTGTTTTCTCATCCTCAAATGTGTCACACAGTTAGTTTCGAGACTTGGCTGTCTTGATCATGCAGTCATAAGTTCTCCAGCAGAATATTCAGGCATCTTATCTCAAACTTGCAACAAATGGCAATAAAAGCAAAACACTGGCCCAGAATCACGACCTTACGGTCAAACACTGAAGCTTTTGAGACATCCCAAAAATACACATGAACAGAAATAGTTCAGTATAGCGAGGACTGGGCCAAACGCCTCCAGCTTCTCCACACAGTCTGATGGGCAGCTACACCAAGAGTCGTGACTGAAACTCTTAAAAACATTGGAAAAAAAAATATTTAAAAAAACTATTCAAATCAAAAGACAAAGCACATATCAAAGTTACTAAAAATTAAACTAAAATAATTATGATTATGCACTGAAAGATTCATAGTACAGTACCTTTTATATTGTTTTTCGTTAATATTTTTTCATCATGTGAGACTCGAAGCAATAATTTGTAAATAAACAACACCATCAATTATTGATTTAATATGATACAGTTTATTTTAGGACAAGGACACCTTGTTACAGTGTTAATTTAAATTGAAGTACTGAGTAATATAAATTAACTAGGATAGGATCAGGGTTTGGTTTAGGGTTAGTTGCATGTAATTGTGCATAATTGACTGTAATTGCTATAGTAAGTACATTTAACAAGTACTTAATCTTACTTTCATCATCATATCATGGCTTCATTTGAGAGCATAGCATTTTATCTTGTTTTTCCCAGATTAAATGCTGGTGTTCATCTGGTTGTGCTTTCAGTTGTGTACTCATGATCGCTGTCTTCATTTAAATAAAACACGCTGAATGAAGTGCATCCTCACTGTTCTACAGATCGGTGTGACGTTTGCTATAGTGTTTGGTGTGATTTTATACCGGATCTCCACCAAAGCCGCTCTCGCCATGAGCTCGAACCCCGTGACCCGCTCCAACGTCAGGCTGACGGTTAAAACCACAGCGGCCATCATCAACCTGGTGGTCATTCTCATCCTGGACGAGGTGTACGGGGCCGTGGCACGCTGGCTCACTGTCCTCGGTCAGTCGCTTCGTCTAGCACTGCTTAATGCCAACTGAGTGTCATGTGTGAAACATAAAACAGAAGGGTTACTTCAATCATTTGTCTTATGTTGGTCTTCTCAGAGGTTCCTAAAACAGACAAGAGCTTTGAAGAAAGGTTGATCTTCAAAACCTTCATCCTGAAGTTTGTGAATGCGTTCACTCCAATCATATACATCGCATTTTTCAGAGGCAGGTGGGTATTCAATATCCTTCATGGACGCTTGTTTCAGGCACAAAAAAAAAAATGAATTGCAACTTTTTATCTCACAATTCTGACTTTTCTCGTGCAATGTCAAGTTTATATCTCACCATTCTATCTAGAATTGCAATTGCGAGAAAAAAGCCAGAAGTGCGAGATATAAACTTGGAATTGCAAGAAATAAAATCAGAATTGTGAGATTTAAACTCGAAATTGCAATAAAAAGTCAGAATTTTGAGATATAAACTTGGAATTGAGAGAAAAAAAGTCAGATTTGTGGGATATAAACTCGAAATGTAAGAAAAAGAATTGCGAGATATTAACTTAGAATTGCAAGAACAAAGTAAGAATTGAAAAAATGTTGTCAGAATTGTGAGACAAAAAGTCAGAATTGTGAGATTTAAACTCGAAATTGTGAGAAAAAGTAAGAATTGCGAGATATAAACTTGGAATTGCAAGAAATAAAGTCAGATTTGTGCAATATAGACTCGAAATGCAAGAAAAAGTAAGAATTGCGAGATATAAATTTAGAATTGCAAGAAAAAAGTAAGAATTGAAAGAAATATTGTCAGAATTGTCAGATATAAATGCAAAATTGCAAGAAAAAGTCAGACTTGCGAGAAATAAACTCAGAATTGTGAGCCAAAAAAATCCGAATTGTGAGAAATTGTGAGAAAAAGTAAGAATTGCGAGATATAAACTTGGAATTGCAATACATTTTTTAGAATTGTAAGAATTAAAGTCAGAATTGTGGGATATTAACTCAAAATTGCAAGAAAAAAGTCAGAATTGAAAGAAATAAAGTCAGAATTGTGAGATTTATTTATTTATTTTATTCTGTGGCGGAAACGAGCGTCCATAATCTAATAGTAAGTGATGATCTGCATGTGCTTCTGTCAGCTGATTTCTGGTTATTAAAGCCTGGCGCTGCATGTGAGTGTGTTGATGCTGAAGCCAGACTCTGACGGCCGTGTTTCCGCACAGGCTCGGGGGGCGTCCAGGCAGTTATCTCTACGTGTTCGAGTCCTACCGCATGGAGGAGGTATGAATCATGAGCGCGTGTTCTGTGAGGAGTGATTGCGCGGGTGAATGACGGCTGTGTTGATGTGTTTGCTCAGTGCGCTCACGGCGGCTGCCTCATGGAGCTCTGCATCCAGCTCAGCATCACAATGCTCGGGAAACAGCTCATCCAGAACAACCTGTTTGAGATCGGCGTCCCGTGAGTACACACACTCCTAAACACGACAGGCTTTATGGACATGCTGAACCGTTTGCATTGCCATGGTTTGGGTTGTATTTGCTTTATTGCAGTAAACTGAAGAAGCTGATCAGATACATTAAATCCAAGAGACGCTCTTTCCAGGAAGAGGAACATGAGAAGAAGTTACAGCGATATGAGACGGATCATTTCCTGGAGCCCTTCGCTGGCCTCACGCCCGAGTACATGGAGATGAGTGAGTGTCTGTACAGAACCAAAGCATCCGACCAGACTAACTCTTCATCACTTCTCTTTTTCATGTGTATTTCACTGGAACAGAATGGTGCAGCTCTTTTCTCAGTGCTTATTAAGAACTAGTACTGGTCTAGCTATGACTAGAGACACTGGCTCATGAGCTGTGATGAGCGTGTGATGAAGCTTCAGCTGTATGCAGTGTGACGATGGCGAGTTTCTAATATCACGGCAGTAATTATCACTGTTCATTCCCGCAGTAATCCAGTTTGGCTTTGTGACTCTGTTTGTGGCATCTTTCCCGCTGGCGCCTCTGTTTGCCCTCCTCAACAACATCATTGAAATACGTCTGGATGCCAAGAAGTTTGTGGGAGAACTCAGAAGACCAGATGCAGCCAGAGGCAAAGACATCGGTCTGTATTTACACAATCACAATCATAAAATAAAGCTTATATTATCAGTTATATGATCAGCATCCGTGGCATCTCTGTCCACTATCTTCACAAAACATCTGAACTTGAGAAAAATAATGGAATATTTATGGACTATTTATAGATTATATTATTGAGCTGGAATATTCCTGCAAATCTTTCCATAATATCAGCAGCTGAATGTGTGTGTTATACGAGGTTCACCTCAAAGTGCTGATTCACTGATGGTGTTGTTCATGATGTCTTCACAGGAATCTGGTATAATATTCTCAGAGGAGTCGCAAAAGTGGCAGTGATTGTCAATGTAAGTGTGTGTTATTGGTGACCTGTTCAGAAGATAACTGATCCTCATGGAGACGTCTGTAAAATATAACTCTGCATGACACCTGAGTTCTGGGATCCTATGAACCCGGGAACACGCTCATCACATATACAAAAGGACTGTTATTGCTTGAAAAATGTATAAATTCATATTTATTTGAACTATAGGAAAATAATATCCTCTGTATTGTTTCTGTATAGCATTTTATCTCTCATGATGGATGTCATGTGGAAATGAGTAGAAATAGTTTCAAAGGTTTGCGTGCTTTTGTTCTTGTTGTTCTGAACAGCTCCCGCTCACTGTAGTGGATCAGGGACATAACATTACTCTTTTAAACGGTTTCCAGCATTTCAGTAATAAGTCTCTGTCTTTAAAGGAGAACTCCGGTCAATTTTAACATTGAGCAAATTTTTTTGTAAATTTGGAGTGCTGTCAGTACAGAGAACAACGACAAAAATCGGTGTTGCCTACACCATGTTATCCTCTTTTTAAAATTTGCACCCTGTTGACTTAAATGGGGCAAGTTTTAAACCTGCTTTTAGCCTCTTAACATCCTTGATGTGTCATTACAAGTGCACAGGTCATGTGAGTGATTCCTTCAGAGTTAACACGGTGAATCTGACTGCAGTAGATGTGAAAGATATGAATAAAAATTATGTTAATTCAGCCAGCGCACATACCTGTATTTACATCCTGTTTTCGGGCAAAGTCCACAGTAATCGATTTTCGAGTTCACGCGCGTGATCAAAGGTAACTAACCTATGCGCGTGAACTCGACAATCGACTGCTTTGGACTTTGACTGAAAACAGGATGTAAATACAGGTATGAGCGCTGGCTGAATTAACATAATTTTTATTCATATCTTTCACATCTACTGCAGTCAGATTCACCCGTGTTCACTCCGAAGGAATCACTCACATGGCTGTGCACTAAGAGGCTAAAAGCAGGTTTAAAACTTGCCCTATTGAAGTCAACAGGGTGCAAATTTTAAAAAGAGGATAACACGGTGTAGGCAACACCGATTTTTGTCGTTGTTCTCTGTATTGACAGCACTCCAAATGTACAAAAAAATGAGCTCAATGTTAAAATTGACCGGAGTTCTCCTTTAAAGTGTGTGCACATCTCCACGAAGAGCAACAGTTATCGCACGACGCTCGGCAAAATGCCTTCAGGATTGATCCTCTCTTATAATCTCAGAGATGTGGATTTGGACGGCAGTTAAATCTCCTGACGACCTTGGTGTTTGACTGTAATCCCACCAGGAATTTTTACTAGGGTGGCTGGAGAAAAACACTAACATTCTGGTTTCGGAAAGCAATAAAGTCACTGACTAACCCCTGTAAATGTTGAAATTACCTCGTGTCCCCATGAGAAACAAGTACAATCCAAATAGGGCAATAGTATTTACAGACTAGAGAAGTCTTCACAGCAGTGTCCTCAAGCTCCGCTTCTGGAGATTTCAGCTCCGACTGTCCGGAAGTTCCCTGTCGAGGAGACTCGCGCTGGTCATAGCAGTGCTGTTTCGTCAGGTTAGATAGGCTACTGATTATTAATCATTTAAACCCCTTTATCTTCACCCCTCTCCTCAACCGTCCGTCTTGCAGATCCGTCATGTTTGTAGTTTTTTTAACACTTTTTACACGTGTTTGTAGTTCTAATCGAATCCTTGCCCACATCGCAGTGAGTTGTGGGCGATATTAGCCGTTAGAGTGAAACTGGAGGCAGAACAGATCTATCTATCTATCTATCTATCTATCTATCTATCTATCTATCTATCTACACCCAGAACAATTATTTGATAATTGAACTGATCGTTTTGCATGTGACGGCAACACAATATTTTATTGTTATAAAATGATCAAGAAAGACAAAATCAAGTAATAATGAAATACTTCAAACTACTTTAAACTTCTTCAAACTTTCTGGTCCAAACTTTCCCAAGCCTTTCCCAAGTCTCGACAAACTTTTTAATCTAGATTTTTAGAAAAAGTAGATTCTATTTTTTCCATATTTCACTTTAACTTATTGACTGAAAGTGGAGGCAGAACACTATAAACTAAAGTTACTCCACAAATACTCAAAGTCGCATTACAACAGTTTGTGTTTGCAGTGTTCCTGTCTTTGGCAAGCTTCACTTGAAAAGTTAAAGTTGTAAAACTGTCCAGAAGAAGTTAAACTCAAAAAGCTGAAGATTCTACACATTAATCATGATTCATTAGTTCATACTTAGTATTTTTCTACATTTATTATTTTCTGCTCCCGTTGATACCCCACCTTTGTACAATAACATGTCCAAAACTTCTTCTGAACTGTCCTCTTTCCTGCAGGCGTTTGTGATCTCCTTCACGTCGGACTTCATTCCCCGACTGGTCTATCAGTACATGTACAGTCCGGACGGCTCGATGCACGGCTTCGTCAACCACACGCTGTCTTACTTTAACGTCAGTCACTTCCAGAACGGCACCGCCCCCGTGGAGCCCTTCCACCTGGGCTTCCGTGTGGACATCTGCAGGTATGAAGTGCTCTCAGAACGGCTCCGTTACCTCTCGACACACGCTTAATGATATCTCCTCCAGGTATAAAGACTACAGAGAGCCTCCGTGGTCTCCGACGCCGTACGAGATCTCCAAGGAGTTCTGGGCTGTGTTAGCAGCCAGACTAGCATTTGTCATTGTCTTTCAGGTGAGTGTGTAATATCTAAAGGCTCATCAGTGCCAGACTCACAGTATGAGTGCAGTGCTACCTTAAGTGTGTACAGAACATCAGTTAAAATCACGCTAAATTCTGGTCAACTTGTGATTTATTTGTGCAGAATGTGGTGATGCTGATGAGTGATGTTGTGGACTGGATAATCCCAGATATTCCCAAAGACATCAGCTTACAGATCCACAAGGAGAAGATCCTCATGATGGACCTGTTCATGAAGGAGGAGCAGGGAAAGACACGGCGCGAGGACAGCGTGACGAGTGAGGAGATGCGTCACGGTCCTCTAACGCGCTCGCGCTCCATATCGCACACGCCCTGCCAGAACTACTGACGTTCCTGTCCTTACATTCCCCTGACGAAGACGTGCCGTTGGGTCTGAAGCCTCACTGCCTTTGCCTTCGTGTTGTACAGTTCTTCACTCTGATTATGTGCTCAACGCTTCTTCTCATCATATTCATTTCCCTCACAGCCACCAAGAGCTTTACTAATCACAGAAACCCAGCTAACTAAATATGTTCTAAGAACGTTTCACTAACGTTCCCGTTAGGCTATGAACACGTTATTTCGGTATGCTCTCTCAACATTCGAAACATAGTTTCAAAAATGTTTCAAAAATTTTTTTCTTGGTTATGTGAACGTTAAGGGAACATTCCACTGTGTCATTCTGCAAACATTATGGCAATGTTACTTTTGAATGTTCTCGGAACATTCTGAAACAAGTAACATTTAAAAAACTTTAGTCGAACGTCCAACTAAAACATTTCAGAAAGAAGTTCCATGAACGATGCATGTTGTGCAGATGTTTTAAGAACGTCATTAAAGACCAGATAACTTTGAACGAACGTTCTATTAATGTTACCAGAAAAACGTTTGTTCAGAACCTTGCCACAACATTAGACAAAGTTCTGAGAACGTTCCCTGTTGGCTAGGACAGTGCTAAGGCCTGAAACACGCTCTACGCGAGTATGAGAACACACTTCTGGATACGCGAGCTTGAGTTCATGCGTCACTGCGTCAGAGAGTTTCACATCAGCGTAAAGCAGTTTACCTGCCCGTAACAAACATCGTAACTCGATCACCCCTTTGAGTCCTGAAGGCTTTTTATCACCATAGATTGATCAAATGTTACGGTACGAAACCACACGCTTGCAATGCGTTGGCCAAGCATTCACGTTTACACACCCTAGTAACGTTTCTAGCCTATGAATAATCTATACAAACGTCACATTAAAACAAACTGAACTGTTTCTATACATTGATGAAATGCTCATAGGGATTAAACACCTCAGCTGAATCAACAACTTACCGTTCTGACCATAAAGGGCTGCTGGATGTTTTTATTGAAACGTGATATTTAATATGGTTTATTTCAAGGTTCTGGTTGTTTTGTTTGCAGTTTCATGTGACTGAAAATATCTCCTTAATTTATAACAAAGCCTAAATCGTGAGGATCTTTAGACAAGGACCTATAGGAACTTGATTCATTTAATGAACATTTCAATTATTAGAACAAAATGTAATCAGAGGTCACGATGCAATTAGATCCTCGTCTGATCCTTACACATTTAAATTTAAAATATTTATATTAGTTTTGGGAATTTTGAAACGTTCAAGCTTCTTTTAAGTGGACGGCCTTCGGTGATTCTTCTGTACGTGAGCCTTTAACTCTTTTACTCTAATGTACCGTGATATTTCATGTTTTCACATTCATTGTATGATGGTATTTTTCTAATGCCTTTAAGTCTTTTGTACATTTGACGCTTTCATATTTAAAGGTGCTTGATAGGACATTCAGTATCTGTGCATTGAGCAAGCATTAACTTTGTGGAACATTATTCACATTTTGTTCATAGAGTGTAACAGACTTGAAAACCACAAATTCCATGATAAGTCCAGTAATGTTTTAGCTTTTATACAGAATCATAAACACACACACACACACACACACACATAGACTGTTAGACTTCTAGAGCATCTGTATACTGTCCTGAGACTTCTGGGTTTGATCGAAATGTACTTTTTGCACCAAATGGACTGTACAGTAAAAGCAAACTCAGCCTCATGAGGAACCATGTAAAGACACAACGAACGTTCATATGCTCCAAAGATAAACCATTTCTGTGCTGTTATATTTTTATGGTCTTAATATCAAGCTGAACAATCATATTGTTTTTTTAAAGTATGATGTTTACTATTTACTGCCTTACATGTCTACTAAATGAACGCATATACATGATATCTTCTGTCTTCTTGCCTTAAACCAGAAACACAACGTTCTTTAGTGATTTGTGTAGCTGTGTACTGTAATGTAACACTAAAAAGAAATAAAGTCTACTTCAGTTGTCAGTTTTGTATTGCTGACGTCTGCACTGTTCAGGAAAACTATCCTTTAGCTTTAGTTGTCATTATATCGTTTAAGTAATTGTGTATACTGTAGATGGAAGTGTTTTGGGTTGTGATATCAGATTAATCCATATGCTGGACAGCCGCATTTTGTTAAATATTCTCTAAGACTGATCATATCATCTTTGATTAATTTAAGGATGTCTGTAATTCATTTTAAATGTCATTTATTAACAAAAAAGAGTCAGATTCAGGTGTCATATTCAGTTCTTCCAGTGAATGATTTATCAGACTGATTCGGACAGGGAACTCATGAGTTTGCGAGTCTTTGAATGATTCATTAAAAGAGCCATTAGAGTCAGTAGTCACACTGTATGTCTGGATGGTTGTTTTTACGTTAAAAAACCCAAAGCCCCACGGCCCGGGTTAGGTTAGGGTTAGGGTAATCGCCATGTCCTGGTCCTGGTCCTGGGCCGCCGTCCCGCTGGGGCTTCCGCTTGATTGGGTGCGCTGGTGTGTTTCGGCTGCCGCTCCACTCTTTGTTTTAATGTTAACGCTGCTATATTTGGTTTTAAGTTAGAAACTTCTTTTAGCATTAGGTGAGTGCCTATTACCAACATAATCCAATCTGAATTGTTCGACCAGACCGGGATTATTGTGGTTCACAAACTGCAGTTTAACATCAGCACAAGCCACTATCATCACTGTCGTCCACCGACCACCAGAGGCACATGAAGCATTTCTGTCTGAGTTTGCTGAACTGTTATCAATGCTGTGTTTTAATTCAAGAGGATTCTTATTTTGGGGGATTTTAATATACACATTGACCAAAATGACTGTTCAAAGAGGGACTTTTTATTTTTACTGGATTGTTTTAATCTTACACAGTTTATCAGTGTTTCCAACACACAAGAAAAGGTCAAACTTTAGATCTTGTGATTGCAAATGATTCATTTGTTTCTCAGCTGTCTCCTGTCGACAGTCTTTATTAATGTGGAGCTGCCTCCTCTTCATACATCGTCTTCACGTACTGTTCATTTTTGTAAATGGAAATCAATGAATCCTGCTGTTTTTTCTGAATCTAAAAACACAGAACAGTGCCTGATACGGCAGACTCAGTTCAGGTTCCTGGGTCACAGAAGCTCCTGTGCTAGCGTTCTCTGATGCTAAAGCCCACAGTCGCTCCGGTCTCAGGCGTTTCGCTGCAGGACCATGATGACGGCCGGCTGAAACCAGTGGCCCACTGCTCCAGGGTACTGGCGATGCTGGAAGAGGTTCCTGATGCCTACAGTCAGTGACAATGAGCCAGCTTCAGGTCAACAGACACAGGGGCCAAAGGAAGTTCATGGTCAGCCACTGAGCCTGATAACGTCCCAGTAATTCCAGTGCAGAACATCCAGGAACGGGTCTACATGAGTCTGATTCCAGTCACACTACAATAATAACACCGAAAAGGGTGAAAACAAGGTCTGGACGAACTGTCACAACTCCACAGACATACAAGGACTTTGTGAGATAAAAGAGAAAACATTCGTGAAAAAAAAGTGAAAAGAAATGTTGTTTTTTAACTACAGTAATTTCATAGTTCAATGTTACATTTGTTAAGGAACTGATGTGATATAAAACAGTTTAATGTGTTATAGGTAATGTGTCCCTCATCCATTAGGTGGCGCCCAAGTGCTTGCTAAGAGTTCAGTTGCTGATGCTGAAGGAAAAACCCCAGTTTGTGTTTGCGTGTGCAGTTAAAGCTTTGTGTTTGCGTGTACAGTTAAAGCTTTGTGGTAATAAAGCTCAGACTTTAAGGAAACTAAGTTGCTTTATTGAAACACACTCAGGAGGAGACTTAGCTGTGATTCTCATATATCTCTCATTTTAATATGAACAGAGTTCAAAAGCTTTGCGTTTAAAGAGCTAATAAAACTCAGATCAATATTCCGTGTCTAATTATTTACTGTTGTGGCGAATAGCCGTGTAATAAGCGGGATAATGCAAGTTGTCATCAGAGGTGAAATTATATCTTATTCTGTATCCAGTAATAAACTAAAAAATGCAAAACTAATTGATTCGATAGAAAAATGAGATCAACAACTCTCTTTATCTCTGTTACGATCCACCCAGTCTAGGATAAGGGAAAGCAACATTAAAGTAACTAAAATTTTAACAAAACAAATGGCTCAAAAAGTTACACCAAAACCAACAGAAATGTGGAACAACAAAATGTATTGATGTAACTCAAGTAAGGACGTTTAAAGACTTCAGGAGTGGGGGAAAAGCCCAAAGAAAACACATAACCAGAACGCCTCTGACTGTAGGGATCAAATCTACACTTTCCTTAAGGAGAGTAAGAGGAAATAAACAACACAATAATTCCCTGACTCCCTCTCTAGTTTAAACAGGAGAAAAGAATTACAAAATTAAAAGAAAGGGGCACACACCCTAGAACTTCTAAGTTAGGAATATTTACCATATTTACAAGAGAAACAGAGAAAAAAAAAAAAAGGTTAACAGTTGGTTTCACAACAGCAAAAAGGTGTCTACTTCAGCACAGCACTAGTTAGACAAGGTAACAACAACTGCAAAAAATAAAGTTTTTAAATCAGTCACACCTGAACACAGCAATCTTTAGAAACAACCAACAAACTCAACCAGCAGAAAACAACAGGCCTCCTTTAACTGGAGATCAGTGCAGCTTTATACTCTTTTCCCTGAGGAGAAGACCAGTCCCCAACCGAGCCAGAGATCACCTTCACCTGGCTGTACCTGCACAGACAAACGACCACTACTGCCACCTAGTGCTCTGAAACACAACATACAAAACAAATATATAAAATAAAATTACACGTAGGACGTAACAATCCCCTTCTGAAGAACCCCAGCAAACATTGGTCCGACGGCAACGTCGTGTCCCTGGCCAAAAATAGTCGCGGTATGACGGCATAAATCGGTAAAAATATGTAACACCGAACATTTCCTAAAAATGCATTCAGATACATTTGTACATGTCTACAGTTCTCTGGGGTTGCATGTATAATTGTTATTTTGACTTTTAGCTACGTGTAGTTCAATAAATAGTGTATTGGGTGAGAGGACGTCACCTGGCGACGTCTTTTACACGTGCATTTATAGTCCATCATGACCCTCTATGAAATCCTTGTTAAATATGCGAAAGCTGTGCTTAATCCTTGCATGGTTAATACTGCAATAATTAATTTAATTGCCCAATTAGATTTTAAGAGGTTGTGAAGACGTCCACTGACGTCCTTTACACGTCTAGCAAGACAGAAAAAAACAGGAATTATCTTTATATGAAATACACGATTTGTATACAAAGTAAATATATTTACTTTATCTTGTTTAAATAAATTATAATCACAAAGTGCCCAGTGTGGTTAAGTGATTGCAAAGCCACTGCATTTTAGTCGTTTTAAGTGGACGTCCAGTAGGTGACGTCCTTTACACGTGCATTTATAGTCCATCATGACCCTCTATGAAATCCTTATGAAATATGCAATTATGCTTACACTGGTTGATACTGCAATAATTCATTTAAGTGCCCCAAGTAGTTTTAAGAGGTTCGAAAAGACGTACACTGACGTGCTTTACAGGTCAAAACTGTGCCACCGAGATGTTGTAGCAAATCTCGCGATATTGCAAAATCCAACGATATGATATATTATCTCGCGATAAAGCAGCCATTTTCCCGTTTTTCTACAACCACCAGACGGGCTCTGCAACCACGCATAGCAACCACGAGGCGAGCAGGATTTGAGGGTGCATTGTTGTGTTGCCGAATTACTAAAAATCTGCTGTTGGGTAAGTACATTTTGTATTATAAATGTAACATTAGACATTCTCTGCTTCAACAGAGTATCCGCCTTCAATGAAGTTAACGCTTGTCAATGGAGAGGGGACAGACTCTTTACAAAGAGTTTACAAGTACAAATTAAATGTACGAGAGTCTGGTAGAACCAGGCTAATTTTTTTCTGCCGGTGAGACCAAATTTTGTTCTAGGTCGCGCTGGCGCGACCGCAACATTTGCCCAGCAGCGAATAGTAAAAAAAAAAAGAAAGAAAGCGGAACGAAACTGCGCTACTCGTTTGTGCTAACGGACCGTTTATTAGTTCGGATCATTTCGGATATTTCATGAGTCAGGAGGTGTTTTGCATAAATGTTAACATAATATCCCAAAACGTTTCTGTGAATTACTGTGTTTATATCTTACACTACCATAAAATCAACTATTTGTGCAGGTGAGGTTAATGCACAATGAAAATAGCCAAGTATCAGGAAGGAGACTAACTTTACCTGATTCCTCACCTATGGCCTCAGCTTTAAATACTTAAGTAATGCTTTATGGCCGTGCCTTTTTGCATAATGAATATAAATCCTGTCTGTATGCAAAGAACGAATCTTCTGTTTTTGATCATATTTGAAATGTATTGTGAGTGTATTATTGTCACTTGGAGGGCAGTTTAATGTGCTCTCTATATTAAGGCAGTTAATGGCTCAGGTTTGCTCTGTTACAAAGCTGCTCTATAACCATACTCTAAGATTACCAATTTTGTAATCACTTAAGTGAAATTTTTAAAACGTGATTTTGTTTGTTGTACTTGACGAAATTACATTAAGTTTTCATTTTTCTTTCAGGGTCACATAACGAACAGCCATCTGTCAGACGTAGAATTCAGGAATCCTTCTCCAGGCCATCTGGCAGAACCAAAGAGACATTGCATTTGTTTCTTGTTTAATGTCCTTCATAAAGGTGTGTTTTGTTGTTGTTGTTTTTTTGCCATATAGTTATGGTGTTTATTGATTAAAGTGTCCTTTCTTACCTTAAATATTTTTCACCCATTTGTTTTTATTGTCTCCAGCATTATCATCCCAGTCCCAGAGGACACCCCATTTTATGTGAGAATCTTGCGATTTGCATCTTATTTTATACACAATATACCTTAAATACAAACATACATTTTTCTAAATAATTTTTCATACAGTTACAAATATAGAGCCTATAATGTCTGTCATTGCTCAAGGAAAAAGCTAAAGTACAGCCAGCTAATTTTATAGTAACTAATGCAGTATTACACTGTGAAGTGTATATTTGAACAGCAGTCTTATCACTTCACAATTTAAAATATGTAGACCAGGTGTAGCCAACCCTGGTCCTCCAGAGCCACTGCCCTGCTTGTTTTCCAACTATTCCTGCCCTTCCAGCTTCTGACTGACAGCACACCTGATCCATTATTAGTCAGCAGGAAGTAGGGCAGGGATAGTTTGGAAACCAGCAGGAGAGTGGCTCTCGAGGACCAGGGTTGGCTACCTTGGCTTTAGTCATTGTGAATGATTATTATATGGCTACAATAGTTGACTATGTCCAATTGGATTACAAGAAGTCTAAATCTTTGCTACATCCACAAAGTAGTTAAAATAAAACAATATTGTTTACTGTTTTTATTTAACTACCCTCTTATTTAAGTTTGTGTGTGTTTTGTTTTCATTAACAGAATTTCCAAATGTTGTCTTGCCTCTTGACCGCTGCATTCGGGAGAGAGCACAGAAGTGACGGTGTGTGTGTTAATGGTCTCTTCCAGCCATGGGGTTGTCCTATCCAAAATTGAATTTACATTTTACAAATCTTTACATTTTGAAATTGCTGGCACCAGACTCTCAAGGAGCGCTTACCCCATGTCAAGTGAAAGAAATATTATATATTTCTAATTATTGTGAACAGCGTGATTTTTGTTTTGTTTTGTAGGATAAAATCAGAGATTGATTTGGTAAATATGGATGATGCTCAAAGACTGAGCTGGCTGTTCACATGTGAAACATATAAATTAGCCAATTATCTTGAGAGAGCCTGGGAGAAGAGGAAAAAAGCTCTTTATTGAGATGATCTGTAGATGAGGATTTGTTTGTATATGCTGTGTGTATATGTGTATATATATGTTTGTATTCATGTATTTGTCCGAATGATTTGTATATGCGACCGGAAGATGTTTGCTAAATAAGTTTGTGGTGTCTTGTAATCCCATGTGGGATGGGCCAAATGTTTGGCATGACAGAAATAAAATTTAACTAACTATATATGGTGTGTTTAAAACACTGGCTTATTTGGAGTTTGTCAACCTTTGTTAGAAGTACAAGTATTTAACCAAGTATTGAATGATTATTGATACCATTGTTCCCTTTCAAGGGAACTCGAGCTGCGTCGAGACGCGGTGGGAACGCCCTGCGTGATTGC
Organism: Abramis brama; assembly: GCA_022829085.1. Taxonomy (NCBI): domain Eukaryota; kingdom Metazoa; phylum Chordata; class Actinopteri; order Cypriniformes; family Leuciscidae; genus Abramis; species Abramis brama. Next base: position 650,019 of record CM040787.1, on the reverse strand, counting down.
GTCGTGAAGCACGTGTATAATCAGTCCAATGGAAAGACGAGACGTCATAGTGACGTCACCTACCAGGAAACTATAAGGCAGCCCCGCTGACACAGATCGCGTTAGCTTCTGTGCCTTCAGCAAGCGCTCTCTGTATATCTGTCCCTGTCATATTTATTGTTGTCTGTCAAGCTCAATATATATATCTATTTCAATGGCGAATAAGCAAGAATACAGGCGTTGTGTTGTTCCCTGCCCTCGTTACATCACGGGTGGGGACACACATCTGCTTTGTGTTTGTTGTTTAGGAGTGGAGCATGCCCAGTCAGTTCTCGAGGGAGCTGACTGTGAGCATTGCGTTAAGCTGTCCTTGCGGACGCTCCGCTCTCGCCGGGCGTTCTTTGAGGAGGACGGTTCGGTTCGCGCTCCCCGAGGTGCGGGTCCCGCTGCTGCCGAGGCACAGCGGAGGCTTTCATCTTGGGGTTCGCATATGGATTTAGTAGCGGGGTTTGAGACGGGCCCCGCCCTTTCTCAGCCCTTACCTGCTGAATCCGGTGCTTCAGCTCAGGAAGGAGCCCGCGCTGCGGCTTCTCCTTCCCAGGCTGAGGCACCAATGTTGCGGCTATCCAGTTCTGAGGAACTGGATGTCGTCAGTATTGAGCAAAATATTGATGAGTGTTCGCCAGCTCGTATTTCTGGGGATGAGGAGCTTATGGAGGTTTTAACTCGTGCTGTTGCCAAGTTAAATATTGAATGGCCATCTGATGAAATTGAAACTGTATCTAATAAAAGTCTTTTAGATGAACGTTTTTTGCCATCAAAAACACGACCTCCTCGTCGGGAATTGCCGTTTTTTCCTGATCTCCACACTGAGGTGTCGAGATCGTGGATTAAACCAGCTTCTTTCAGAGTGCACAATCCACAAACACATAACTATAGCAATATTAAAGATATTTCACACTATGGTTATTTGACAATGCCTCCGGCGGAAGAGACGCTTGCGAGCCATCTCTCCCCCGAGTCATCGTCATCACTGAAAGCCCCGACGTTACCCACCAAGCCATTAAAAGCTACATCTATGATGGTGGGTAAAGCATATTCGGCAGCAGGTCAGGCAGCGGCATGTTTACACACTATGTCGATTTTGCAAGCGTATCAGGCTGACCTGCTGAGGGACATGGATGATTGTGAGGAAGTTAGCGCTGACGCAATTCGAGAATTGCGTCGGGCGACAGATCTATCTCTCCGGGCCACCAAGGAGACGGCAAAATCTGTGGGCCGTTCTATGGCAGCCCTGGTGGTCACGGAGCGTCATTTATGGTTAAATTTATCTGATATAAAGGATAAAGATAGATCTGTTCTTTTGGATGCCCCGCTTTCGCCTTCAAGTTTATTCGGCGATGCTATAAATTGTGTTGTTGACAGATTCACTGAATCAAAGAAACAAGCGGCGGCATTTCAGAAGTTTCTTCCTCGCCGATCCAGTGTCCCAGAGACTGCTGGCCGTAATGTTAAGACCGAGCAGTCTCGGCCGTCTACGAGCTCCGCACAGCACAGAGTGCAACAAAAACAGAGCGTCGCCTCTCGGGCTCCTCCTCAGTCGGGGGAGTCCGGGGGGCGGGCGCAGTTTAAGCCGGTTAGAGGTAGACAAGATCTGAGGACTGTCCTCTCTAGGAAGGCTTGGGACAAAAAGAAGTCCTGACGCCACTGGTGTCAAAATGTTGAGGGTGGTCCCCTCAGGGGAGGGACGGTTTCGAGGAATCGTTCCTCCTCTGCGCCCGCTGGGGGGCGGCTCTCTGAGGAGAGTCGCAGCGCTGCCACATCGGTTGTTCCCTGCCGGTTCGCCGTTTCAGGGCACCGAGGTGTCAGCGTCCCCGTACGATCCTCCGAGGAGGGTCGTAGGACGGTCAGTTCGGTTGTTCCCTGCCGGTTCGCCGCTTCAGGGCACCGAAATGTCTGTTCAACTAAATCCAGAGACCAGTCTCGAGAGACTGGTTCCCTTAGCAGAATTTCTGGTAGCGTGGAAACTTCTACCAAATATTTCTCAATGGGTCCTGCATGTAGTGGAAAAGGGTTACAGAATTCAGTTCGGTTCTCGTCCGCCCAGATTTCAAGGGGTTCTGGCCACAGTGGTGGACTCCGAGCAGGCTCTGGTTATGGAGCAGGAAGTACTGACGCTTCTTCAAAAAGGAGCTATAGAAAGGGTTTCTCCTCCCAGCAGAGAGTCAGGGTTTTACAGCCGTTATTTCATTGTTCCAAAGAAGGATGGGGGGTTGCGTCCTATTCTAGATCTGCGGCAGTTGAACCGCAGAGTTCAGAAACTCAAGTTCAAGATGCTTACACTCAAACAGATTGTGTCACAGATTCAGTCCGAGGACTGGTTTGTCACAATAGACTTGAAGGACGCATACTTCCATATATCTATTCATCCTCATCACAGGAAGTTCCTGAGGTTTGCTTTCGGGGGGGAAGCGTACCAGTATCGGGTTCTTCCCTTCGGCCTAGGTTTATCACCCCGCACCTTTACAAAATGTGTGGATGCAGCTTTGGCTCCTCTAAGACTCCAGGGCATTCGCATATTAAACTATCTAGACGATTGGTTGATTCTAGCTCAGTCAGAGCAGATGGCAGTTCGGCACCGAGGTGTCGTTCTGTCTCATATAGAAAAGTTGGGGTTGCGGCTCAACGCCAAAAAGAGTGTGCTCCTTCCAGCTCAGAGGACCACTTTTCTAGGCGTAATTTGGGATTCAACAACAATGCAGGCACGTCTGTCTCCTGCACGTATATCAGCAATTCTCACAGCCGTAAGAGGAATAAAACTAGGCCAGTCACTCACTGTAAAACAGTTTCAAAAACTGTTGGGGCTCATGGCAGCGGCGTCCAACGTAATTACTTTTGGCCTTCTGTACATGAGACCTCTGCAGTGGTGGCTCAGGACCAAGGGGTTTTCTCCGAGGGGAAATCCGTTTCGCATGATCAAGGTCACGCGGCGATGCCTTCGTGCTTTGGTCATGTGGAAGAAACCTTGGTTCCTCGCCCAGGGCCCAGTGTTGGGGGCTTCTTGTCGACGCGTAACGCTTTCGACAGACGCTTCCCTCACGGGGTGGGGCGCAGTCATGAGCGGACGCTCAGTGTCAGGTCTTTGGCAGGACCATCAACTATCTTGGCACATAAACCGTTTAGAGATGATGGCCGTATTTCATGCAATAAAATACTTCCTGTCAGACCTGAGAGGCCATCACGTGTTGGTCCGCACGGACAACACATCGGTGGTCTCATACATCAACCATCAGGGGGGTCTGAGGTCTCGAATACTTTGCAATCTGGCTCATCAGATCCTCCTATGGGCCCGAGAAAAATTACTGTCACTAAGGGCAGTATATATTCCAGGGCATCTGAATGTAGGAGCAGATATCCTGTCAAGGCAGGGGCTGAGGCCCGGGGAGTGGAGACTTCACCCCGAGGTGGTGGAGCTCCTATGGAAAATGTATGGTCGAGCTCAAGTAGACCTTTTCGCATCATCAGATTCGACCCATTGTCCGCTTTGGTTCTCTCTCACACATCCAGCTCCTCTCGGACTGGATGCAATGGTGCAGGTGTGGCCGAGGCTACACCTGTACGGATTTCCCCCCGTATCGATGCTCCCGGAAGTTCTGGAGAGGGTTCGCCGGGAAGGAGCTCATCTACTGTTAATAGCCCCATACTGGCCGACACGAGTCTGGTTCTCGGACCTAGTATCTCTTCTGGACGGCTCTCCGATGGAGATTCCCGTCAGGAGGGACTTGCTGTCCCAAGCAAGGGGCACGATATTTCACCCTCACCCAGAGTTATGGAAGTTGTGGGCTTGGCCTCTGAGGGGGCCCAGCTCATAGAATCCGGTCTCTCGACTGAGGTCGTTGAGACCATCCTTCAATCCAGAGCTCCCTCCACGAGGAAACTTTATGCTTTGAAATGGAAATTGTTTTCTACTTGGTGTGGAAATCGTAATTTGAATCCTGTTAACTGCCCTGTTGGTACAGTTCTCGAATTTCTACAAGACCGTTTCTCTGCTGGATTATCTCCTTCCACCTTAAAGGTGTATGTTGCTGCTATATCTGCTTATCACACCCCTCTGGCGGGCACTTCAGTTGGGAGAGATCCTCTAATTGTTCGTTTTCTCCGTGGTACTTTGAGGTTGAGACCTGCATTGCACTCTAGAGCACCGGCATGGGATTTGGCCATTGTACTTGAGGGTCTGGCCTTGGCTCCCTTCGAACCCATTGAAGAGGTTTCAGAAAAGTTCCTTACTCTAAAAACTTTATTTCTTCTTGCTATTTCTTCTATCAAGAGAATTGGGGATTTACAAGCTTTGTCGGTGGCTCCATCATGTCTGGAATTTGCACCTGGTATGGTGAAAGCATTTCTTCACCCTAGACTAGGTTACATACCTAAGGTCCCTACTAATGTTGGGGGCCCAATAGTGCTGCAGGCCTTTCATCCTCCACCATTTATTACCCCAGACCAGGAAAACCTTAATCTGTTGTGCCCTGTACGGGCGTTGGATGCTTACGTCCACAGAGCTGCCCTGTGGCGTAAATCGGAACAATTATTTGTCTGCTTTGGTGCTCCTAAGAAAGGGTGCCCTGCATCTAAACAGATAATGAGCAAGTGGATAGTTGAGGCTATATCACTTGCATATGAAGCGGCCGGACAGCCTTCACCTTTGACTGTTCGGGCCCATTCTACGAGGAGTATGGCTGCCTCTACGGCTTTAATTTCGGGAGTTTCCCTTTTTGACATTTGTAATGCGGCAGGATGGTCTTCTCCGCATACATTTGTTAGATTTTATGACTTGGACCTCTCCACTCCTGGGGTCAAAGTGCTTGCTTCTTAGTATGCGCAGGGTACTTCATACAGAACAGGCACATCGTCATTATGGCATAGTGGGTATGGGGTTCCCACCGCGTCTCGACGCAGCTCGAGTTCCCTTGAAAGGGAACGTCTCAGGTTACGTATGTAACCCTGGTTCCCTGAGAGGGAACGAGACGCTGCGTCGCCTTGCCATACTTCCTGCATGCCCTGACCGACTTGCTTCAGGCTTTTTTAGAAGCTAACGCGATCTGTGTCAGCGGGGCTGCCTTATAGTTTCCTGGTAGGTGACGTCACTATGACGTCTCGTCTTTCCATTGGACTGATTATACACGTGCTTCACGACGCAATCACGCAGGGCGTTCCCACCGCGTCTCGACGCAGCGTCTCGTTCCCTCTCAGGGAACCAGGGTTACATACGTAACCTGAGACGTTTTCGCTCGGTGTCTATTCAGTCTCCCCTAAATTGACCTTTACTTGTATTTTTTTTTTTTTTTTGAGGTGAAGTAATCCTGTGTAATTTCTTTCACAGAATCATGTCAAATGCTTTAATGGCGGTTTTCAATATGAGTGGTGGCCAAATTCAAAAGAAGTCATTCAACGCTACACTTTGTACGATGTAATTCAAGGTAATTTTGGCCTTATGCCATTAAAAAAAAAATCTCTTGTTCCTTGTCTAATATTAATGTCATTTTTATTGTTAACTTTTATCTATTCCGGGGACATTCTTTAAAAGACCATCTGTCTTTATCAGAAATGTCCTTTTCACTTTTACAGTTACACACCTAGTGAAGGGTCTTTCTTAAGGGCTCAGTATTGAAGAGGGCAAATGCTGTTTTTTTTTTTCCACTATTCAAACACATTTAATGCAGAACATCTTTTATTGGCATACGATTACTATGCAGTAAAATAACATGGTTATTTTCCGACATAAAAAAAAAAAAAAAAAGTACATTTACCTAGAAATTAGCCTTTCTCTTTTTTTAAACCATATTCTCTTTCCTCAGATGCTGTGATGAGGTGGAGCCCAAATGCTCCAGACTCAGACATTGATGCAGCAGTGGAGGAACACCTGAAGAACGCTCCAGGAACAGCTGAGGGTGGTGGATTTAAAAAATGAGCCATAAACAAAACAAAAACCATAAAGCCTTAAACTTCATAGACTCTAAAAACTTTTATTTATGGCTGTTTAACAGTAATGCAAGACTGTTAGTAACTGAAACTTAGTACTGCCACAGCTCTGACTTCTATTCATCAATGATGGAATATTATAGAAAGACTCTTAAAAATAGAATGCGTTGACTGTTCCTGTACTTTTGTTATATTCTGGTTTGATTAATGTCTGCTTAACCTTAATGTGAAACTGTTAGAGAAAATGCCATTACCACAGAATTTACCACATTGTACTATTTCTAACAACTGGAAGACATTTCAAATGTAATATTCACAATAAAATGTTGTGCTAAATTATAGCACTATTTTTTGCTTCAGTCCACAAATAATGTGTTGATGTACACGTGATTAAACGGTTTTATAGACGTCCAGGTCTGACCGGACCGATTTTGGACCTTTTTAGAACCTTTGTCAAGTTCAGATGTGTAAAAATAGCCTAAATGATTGCCTTTCACGATGTTACACAATATGGGTGTGATTAGTTTATATGCAGGATTATATATATATATATATCTTATAAACATCCAGAAGAACTAAAAAAAAAAAACCCATTTAGACGTCCAGGGACGCGCAGAAAAGACGTGGAATTCACGGCCAGAAAAGACGTGGAATTCACGGCCAGATGACGTCAAAGACGTCGGTTCAACTTTCATTTTGGAACTATTTTTCAACCATGACGGGACGTCTCGGACGGACGTCTTTTCAACGGTCATTAAACGTCCAAATGTTTGCTGGGACTGCTTAAAAAGAGAGTGGAATATGAAGCACAATATAGATATCAATTGAAAAAAATCTACAAAATTTGCTTTGGTCTAAAGGGAATTTTTATGAACATGGGGAAAAGCGTATTGGAATGCCAAACCTGACTTAATAATAATTAAATAAATACATACATATACGAAGAAATGTAAAAAAACAAAAAAAACAAATGAGTATTTATACTTGTATTTCGTTATGTTTAATTGTATTTTTTTCCCGCGTTTATTTTTTTTTTTCATTTATTTATGCATTTATTTATTTTCATTTGTATTAATTTGAGCCTCTAGAGTAGATGATCTGGGGATAAACCGCTCCAGCTGATGCATGTCTATTGTTCATAACATACACATACAAAATGAATATAAATGTTGCAAGATCATTTCTGTTCATTATGTCACCATTAGAAACAAGGAAAAAAGAATACATTGAAAAACGAAACAGCATCATCAGTATCGCAGCTTTCTTGTCTTTACGGCATGTCTAAAGAGTGTTTGCTGACGTCACACTGCTATAGTTGTTTGGTTTAGCATTAAGCTTGTATAATGAAGGCTCTGAGCTTTCTTGTCTGGTCCCAGCAAACATTTGGACGTGTAAAAATAGTGTAATGTGGTAATTCTGTGTCTGTGGTAATGGCATTTTCTCTAACAGTTTTGCATTAAGGTTAAGCCGCCATTAATCAAACTAGAACAGGGGCCTTCAACTAAAACTGCTTGAGGTCCAGTAAATGAACCCTCCTCACCAGCCGAGGTCCGGATAATTATATACCTAAAAATATGAATTGATGGGTTTTACCAGACTAAAGAAATGAGTGTAGATAACATTTTTTTATTTATTATTGAACTAAATATAATGTTATGGATAAACATGTCTTTTCATATGTATAACCAGACATAAGTAATCCTTCACAAAACTGATCTAATTTTAATGCTGTTCTGTTATGTCCTTTAGGTTGCTTTGGTACAAAATATCTGAATTCAGCCAGTAACAATGTCTGACAAAAATATGATAAAGGAAAGTGTGCAAAATGCCTTCATCTCTAAATCTGCACTGAACATACATTAATTTCAACATTAACAACTTAAAAGGAAAACTAAAGTGCTTTTTTCGGCTGAACTGAGATTAACAATCACAATCAATGAACGCAAATCTCCCTGTTCAAATAAATCAGAAATCTCATATCCCATTTTATCTTCATTTACATGTATTGTCTCTACTTAACTAAATGTATCTAATGTTGAACACTGCTCTCTTCTGTGCTTCAAGTTGCATTGGTAAAGGATAATCAGCAATATCATTCAGAAACATGAACAGGCAAAAATAGGGCCACCAGTGTTGGAAAAATGAAAAAGTGCAAGAAACCCTTTATCTCTTATTTTGTACTGTTCCTTTAAGTCCATAAAAATGTAAATAACCTCTTATGAAATTTAAATAAAATTGTCTGTTAGGCTGAACTGGGTTGAACTTAAAGATGGAAGCATAAAACTTCTAGTTCCGAAGAAAAAAAAAAAAATCGCATTACGTTCATGTTAATTTGCATACATTGTCTGATTGAGAACTTCAATGGGAGAAATTGGCTCTGGCATTTCCAGCTAACACTTTGAATCTTGGGAGGAATGGGGTCAGTGCAATCCTCAAACTGGAATGTAAATGTTCATTGGTCATTCTTGACCTGTATTTACTTTTGATAATGTTAAGTGTTGAGAAAGCTGACTCACAGCTATACGTTGAACCAAACATGCTCAAGGTGTGTAGTGCCTCTTTTCTAAGTCCAGGGAAAATAGCCTCTGGCACAGTCTGTATCCAGAAGGTATCACAACCTCCACACTGCTCTTTTAATGCCACATTTGCTTGAAGATCAACCAGCTCCATTTGTAGCAGTCCCACATCTGCCCACTTGTATAACTGTGTTGCCTCCTGTGAAAATGTGAGTACATTTTTTACCAGAAATGGATTCTGAATGAAAAGGAGAAGCTGGTCTCCAAGGCAGAAGTTCCCAAAACGATCTCTGAAGTTTTCAATCAGTTTCTGTATGAACTCCACATGAAAGGAAGTATCTCTCTCACTGATTTGTTTCAGTGAAGGAAAATGTGTGCAGTCCTCTTTGAGATCCCCAAAATATCCAGCTTCCTATGGAAAGACTGGACACAAGCTACCAGATCACACACAGAGTTGTTCTTGCCTTGTAGTTTTAAGTTGAGGTCATTTAGATGTGAAGTTATGTCATCAAGGAATGCCATAATATTCATTTTCCTCTCATCTTCTAAAAACTGAGAAAAACACCTGGCCTTGTGGTTCTTTAGTTGTGCCAAAAACATTTTTATTTCATTTCTAATTGCCCAAACACATGCTAAGACCCTTCCTTTGCTCAGCCATCTAACATTGCAGTGAAGCAGTATTATATATAGAAAATGAGTGGCGCCATTATTTCCTTTATTTGACAGAAATGAAGACCTAGACTGAGATATAGCTTCTTAACACTTGAGTAGATGTGGAGGTCTAGTGGCCCCGAACATTAAGCTATATCAGCTCTCTGCCCAACTTCGCTTTACACTGGAATGGCACTTGAACGATCCAAACTCAGCCTGGATGAGTTTTGAACAATTCACTGCAAAATATGATCTCAATAAGAAGCTCTTCTTGGTATACCACCAAATACACAGCTTCATAACAAAAAAAAAATCTCTATTCAAGAGATTATTCAATCTCTAAAGAGAGTCTATTCAGGTGGAAGATAGCTCAGATAAAACCAGGGTGTTATGGGAAAAGGACTTTGGGGAAGGAATTCAGACAACTGATTGGGAAGCCGTGTGTGAGATGCCCTCCTAAAACTCAGCCTGGGAAATGCAATTTAAAATTGTTCATTGTTTGCATGTGACTCCAGCCCAAAGACATAAAGCAAACCCAAAACTCCCCAACCTCTGTTATAAATGTAAAAGACTAGAAGGAACCCTCTATCACGGTTTCTGGAGCTGCTCGACAATACAACAGTTCTGGATGGGTGTCCTAAGGTAACTTGAGAGCATATTTCGCTGCTCATTACATTAAGGACCATCTGTGCCGTCGCCAGACCTCAGTCTTAAGGGACGCAGCATATGAAATGCATGGGAGGGCACAATTATTATTAGCCTACAGTACGTATATTTATAATAATTGTATACTCTATTCGCGCAGCACGTAATCATCACGTTAAACATAACCAACAGCAATATGACGAGGTACCACATTACATAGAAGCAATGTTATGAATATCCATAAAACACTTGACTATACAACATATTAGATGTAACACCAGAAGCATCTCTCAAACATCGCATTTTAAAGCAGTCAACATGGGATATGCATTGCCATGAGACAAACACACACACACACACACACACACACACACACACACACACACACACACACACAGAGACTTTGTTTGGGCCCGGCCCGACACATTAACTGTAATTATGAGCCCGAGCCTGATTAAACCCAACCATTTTTTAATACATGGGCCGTTATAACCAGGGGCGGCGCCAGAGAATTTTTTTACGTGCTGAGGGGGTGCTAGATATATTATAGCCTATATAAATACTATTACAAAAATTGGCCACTTAATATTTAATATTCAATTATTTTAATTGTCACAATTAAAGTATTAATTTTATTAACCCTCTGGGGTCTAAGGTGTTTTTGGGGTCCTTGAGATGTTCTGACATGCCCTGACATTTGTGCTTTTTTCAGTTGCTTATAAACATATTAATGGCAAAAAAAAATTACACACTATTTAGCACAAACAGGGCTACCATAATATGTGAGCAACAAGAATGTACATGTCTGCATTTTTGAGAGAATAATGTTTATGCGTGGTTATTGAAAAAACTAAAAACTAAAATTTCTGAAATAAGACTACAAAACACATACTAAATATGTGTCAATAAGACTTTTGTCTAATGGATGTCCTCGCCCAGAGTTTTTTCTTCAAAATGATGTGAAAATCACCCTGCCTTATCATTCACATAACACAATACATTGATTTGAATTTTGCAAAGCACTTTATGTTTGGAAAGGCAATATGCGGAGTGGGCGTCAACGATCATGCATATTTAGTGGTTCACACCTGAGGAGACAATGGGGCCTGCATACTTAATTAGCCATTCATTCAGGTGTGTCACTGAGCCACAAGAATGCAAGAGCAACAGTTGGAAGCATCTCAATTCTTTTTTATTTTTCCACATATTGTGCTTGCAATTTGGCCTATAATATCCAAGGAAAACATGTCTAGTAATTGTGCAGTTAATTCTCATACTGTATTTTCAGTTTTGGAATATTTATCCTCTCCCCAAATTTGTCACTAATAAAACACAATAAAAATTATTTAAAGAAAAGGCTTATATTTACCTTTTAATAGTTTGTTTACATCTACCTTGTAAATATATTTTTTTATTAAAAAGGTTACAATTACAACAACAATTCAAGTGTAATCTTTCTTTGTAAAAACTAAAGTATACATTTTATCATACATATTTCAAAGTTAAGGATTTGACTGATTATTTGATTACTTTATTTTTGACAAAACATACTATATTTAACATGAGCAAAAATTGGCAAACAAAAGCTTATTTGAGGTGGCAGATATTTTACAGTAAAAATGTATAATCTATCCAAAACTAATCAACGAAATGTTGTCTTTCATATGTCTGTAACATAGGTCTTTCATTTTTATTATAAGAAATATAAATGTTAATTTGCAGTTTAATATTGAACAAGCACAACATTCAGCATTCAATCAAATATTCTTAGGGACCGTTCGGTATTTATGGAAGGGGCCACCGGAGGAAAATAGGGGAGGGTCATGTCTTTTTATTCTTTGTTGAGGGGAGGGTCATCCAACTTTTTTTAGTCTAGGGGGAGGGTCACCCAACTTTTATATTCATTAAAACAGCAACATTTCAAAGTGGCTTGTTTTGTGCTATTTTTTTCCATTTAGCTCCATGTTGATCTCGCGTTATCAGCCCCCCTTCGATATCAGATGGGTCTGACCCAACAAAAATCGAGTTTGGCGCTGTTTGACAGTGTGCGCTTCAGGTCGCGCTTAGAAAAAGTGCATCATGTCAGAACAGAATGCCAAAGAAATGTTTACCCGGCAAAGCTTTAAAGCACGAGCAAATACTGAACTTTTGTTAAGTGCACAGTGTCCTGTGAGTGTAACTCTACCGCTGCATTAACATGTGATGTGAACGTACGTCGAGTTTAACAGTATTGGGACTGAGGCGCCAGAACTGCTGATAGAATGTGCGCTGTAGGGCGATACTGCATATTTTAGTTTCCATTCTTATTTTGTTTCTACGATGTGTAAGATGTAGGGCTACCACCAGCCGCGGCGCTACATTGGGCCCGGGTGGGCATTTAGGTCCGGGCCCACCCATTTTCTATAGCCTATGGTTTTGTTTCTTCATTCGGATTTGCGATAATCGATCCAAATTCTAAACAAACAGTTTACATGCTTCGTCCTTGTTACATTATTCATTAAGATAATAATTAATAAATGCACGCATAATTATCAGTGAACTTGATAAATGTTGCAGATATGTTTTACATGCATGCACAAACAAATGCCTTTCAACTTGTGTGTGCAAAATTCAGAATAAAATGAATGTGCAGCAATTTGTACAAATACAGAGTCTGTAGGCCTACTGTGTTGTTACCATTAAATAAGCTCATTTAGTTTCATTTTTGTTAAAATATAATAATGTTATTTTTTCATCTATGTTGATTATGAAAAGTGAACCGCACACACGAGTATACGCAATATCGAGAGACATGGAGCGGGTCAGACATGATTTTGACCACTTAATTAAGTTTTGTTTTGCAGAAAACGATTTTTTTAAGTGAATTTCGTTTTGTATAAATTGTATCTTAATTTTTTTTTTTTTATCAACCAATTGCCAAATACCAAATATAGCAGACAACACAATCATAGAGGCGCCCGCGTGGTCACTTGCACTGCTCGTAAACAGGAGCACATCTCATCCTAACTTAACGAAACTCAGCATATGCCTCACATACATGAAATATATCTTAAGAAAGCTTGAAATGTCTTTTTAACAATTTAAAACGAAAAGAAATAGGCTACTCTCTGGTTATGTAATGATGTGCATTTCTCTCTATAGGCGTGTTCACTACTACGGAGATGGCGATCGTCAACTTCATCTTTAGGCTACAGCTGTTGTTGCTGTTAATAAACTAAAAATAATAGGCTTATAATTTTATTAAACAATAAATTAAATGAAATTTTTATTGTATTAAAAAAGCAACAAAAAAATCCTGTTTATCAATATTGTGTGTGTGTGTGTGTGTGTGTCGAAATAATTTGTCCGCAGCTGCTCAAAAAAAAAAAAAAAAAAAACAGCCAAAAACCCCACTGTCAGTGTTTTGTAAGGAACAGGCAAATATGTTCAATATAGCATTTTAATTGTTTACTAATAAAACAGTTATTTTTTATGTCAGTGTCGGCTAGACAGAAGAAGTTGACGACTCGCGATCTTCGCAGCGTTACCACATCTTTAAATCACTATTAGTAGGCTATTATTTAAGTTAACAAAAAATACATAGACCTACACCACAAAAACTAGTTGAGGATAAATTCGTTAAAATTGGGCGATTCCAGTGAATGGACGTGACATTTGCAGTCAAAACTTAAAATAAAAATTCTCAGAAAAAGCATTTATTTGAAACGTCTGAAAGGAGTCAAGACATTAGAAAAATATCAGTCTACACATGCGTTTTATATTTAATATGAGGGAAATACACATGTGACGTGACACAAAAAACTCTTTAACTTTTAGGTGGCAAAATATTTTTTAGTAATTCTATAAATTACACTGTGCAAACCAAAATATATATACCCACCGGATGAATAAAGATCGGCCTCCACAGAAAATTAAATTTTATATTATTTTTATTTTATTTTTCGTGTTTGCATTTATGTAAAAAAAAAAAAAATGTTACGGACGTGTCAGTTCTCCATTACGCACGGACATGACTGCTCTGAAGCGACTTTAAAAATTGCACAGAGACCTCAAACAGAAAGCACAAAGCCTTTCTTTAAAGTGAATTTCGTTTTTTTATTAATTTTATCTTAATTTTAATCAATGTTTCATCTGGATTTAATAAATAAGAAGTAGTCTAAATATAGTAGAAAATAGATAATCATGACACGGAGGCGCGGGCGAGTGAACTGGACTCTTGTCTCATAAATGAACCGAAACTCAGCGTAAGGTATGCTACTTGCCTCATAGACCTGAGAAATATATAGAAAGCTTGAAATGTCTACTTTTAAACATGCAGAACAATTCAAAACGAAGGAAAACAGACTGCTTTCTCCTTATGAAATGTGCATTTCTCTCTGGCGCGTTCTGAGAAGATCGCGACGCATCGTCAACTTCATCTTTGCAGTAGACACAGAAAACACTTGTTTATTAAAAACAATTAAAATGTCTAGCTATATATGACATATTAATAATCATTACTTTTGCCGGTTCTTTGTGACAGCTTTTAGATGCTTTATTCGCAACGCCACCCACATGTTGAACGAGTCACACCGCATCAGCACCGAAAACATGATTTTTTTCAAATCTAAAATAAAAAATCGTTATACGAACCGAATCGTAGGTTTGGTCTATCGTTACAGCCAGATGAGAAAGCAAGAGTTTATGGTTTAAAAAACAAACAAACAATGGCTATCTGAACATCTTTGCCAAGCGCAAACCAGTACAGAATTAGGCTAATCAATAAATTATCGGGGAGGGTCATGCCTTTTTTCACAATCATTTTGGAGGGTCATAGAAAAAATTATTGCTGGCGAAGGGAGGGTCATGTCTTTTTTGACAACAGATCTCAAAACTCCTCCGGTGGCCCCTTAAATAAATAACGAACAGTCCCTTAAAGATTTATTATTATTAATAATGTTATTTCAACATAATATCTCGTTATTTCGACATAATATGTGTGCGTGCAACAAGCAAGATGTGCATTTGTAAATCCGGTGGCGTGTGCATTGATTTTTATTAATAAACTAGTGTTTTCTGTGTCAGTGTCGGCTGCAAAGATGAAGTTGACGATCGCCATCTCCATAGTGAACGCGCCCATATGGAGAAATGCACATCATGGATTACATAATCAGAGAGTAGCCTATTTCTTTTTCGTTTTGAATAGTTTCGTTTAAAGACATTTCAAGCTTTCTTTAGATTTCGGTTAATTTTTGACGAGATGCGCTCCAGTTCATGTGCAACGCAATGACCGCGCCGGCGCCTTCATGTCATGATTATATTGTATACTACTTATTTATTAAATGACAAATTACAAAACGAAATTCACTTTACAGAAAGGCATTCTACAAAACAAAACTTAATGAAGTGGTCAAAATCATGTCTGACTCCATGTCTCTCGATATATTGCACATTCTATCTTACTCGTGCTGTTCACTTTTCATAATCAACATAGATGGAAAAAAATAACATTATAATATTTTAACAAATATGAAACTAAATACGCTTATTTAATGGCTACAACAGTATAGTAGACCTACAGACTCTCAATTTGTACAAATTGCTGCACATTCATTTAATTCTGAATTTTGCACACATAAGTTGAAAGGCATTTGTTTGTGCATAGAAAAACATTTATCAACATTTATCAAGTTCGCGGATAATTGTGTGTGTGTGTGTGCATTTATTAATTATTATCTTAATGAATAATGCAACAACGACGAAGCATGTAAACTGCATTGTTTGTTTATTCAGAATGGAATGGATCGCAAAATGGATCCTTTATATTTTGTTGTAGCCAATTTTAATGTGTTTTTTGTTGGTGGTTAAGTTGCATGAGGGTGACATTCTTCCACCTGCACACCAGGGGGCATAGGCAGGGCATCACAGGCTATATGAGGAAGTTACAGGTGAATAGCGACAGGGAATTAGGATCTGGGAAGCCACACAGTTTTTCAACCGTGCCTGCGTGCATGTGTGTGATGGATTTTGTCATGTCCTGTCCAGTTACTCACATCATGTTTCATTTTGCTTGCATACTTACAAGCTCGAGTTACATCTGCAATGCAAGCAGCAGTGTTTGTAAGTCATTTTACTCTGCATAAAATAAAGTGAAAAACGAGTTCCATGGCAGATCTGATTTCTTGCACCGTACGCGTTGGAAACGACTTCAAATTCCCTCAAGTGTTTTTTTTTGTGGTACGATCGCCACTACATATTTTTAATGTTTTAATGATAAAGAATGTAACATTAATGCAACACAAAATAAGCAACTATGATAATATAAAATTAAAAAGTTATTTTTTTAAGAGATCTGTGCCTCAAGTGGGAGGGCACAAGCATTTTTGGGGGCGGGCCTGGCCCCAGGAACTCCCGTCCAAATTCCAAGGGGCCCACCTTCTTCAAATCTTACTCCACTGTGCCCACAAATGCATACTTGTATGCTGGATAACAGACCGAGTCCCATCAATAGCACAGTAGATTAACACAGCCAAAGGCCTTATTCCATATGAAGCTTTTTCAACATCATTAAAAGATAAACCTTTTAAACTCTATAATGTATGGGACCCCTTCTTCACTTATCTTGGGGCGGGAGAGACACATCTGCTAGCGCTGGGAGTGTGGAACCTGGCATGGAAGTACTGAATAACTAACCAGTGGTGATGTAATTTATTGGTATGCTTATTTTACTCTGCGTTTTTTTTCTCTCTCTCTCCTCACTCTCCCCTTTCCCCCCTTTTTACCACTTTTGTGTGGTAATTATTATTATTTATTTATTTTTGATAATGTACTTTAATGTGTATTTTGTAGAGAATTGAAATGAATAGCCACCTGGGCAATTTGTATTAGCTCAGATGTGCCAACTATGTCTAAACCCTGTCAATGTCAAAAGCTTGAATAATAATAAATAAATAAAAACAGTGGTATCAATAATCATTCCATACTTGTTAACAAATACTTGTACTTCTAACAAAGGTTGACATCAAACTCCAAATTGGCCAGTGTTTTAAACACACCACATATAATATCTCTTACTTTCAGTTGACATGGGGTAAGCGCTTCTTGAGGGTCTGGTGCCACCTATTTCAAAATGTAAAATTTTTTAAAAAGTAAATTAGATTTGGGATAGGACAACCCCATGGCTGGAACAGACCATTAACATACATCCCCTCACTTCTGTGCTCTCCTAAGACAACATTAGAAAATTCTGTTATTAATTTAATTAACTTACAATAATAATAATAATTAAAAAAAAATTAAAAAAAGGGAAATTATCTAGACAATACAATGTTAAAATCTCTGGCTGGTGATAATTATTTTTCTCAAACTACATGTGTGAATGTGCCTCATGTCTTCTGTGATTACAGCGATTAAGAACAGGAGGTTTTCTACTACGGATCAGCCCAAGTGGAGCTGGTGTAAACTGTACAAGATGGAACTGACGCAAATCTAGACAACACTCTTGTACTTCTCGACGGCATTCAAGAGTTAGGGGTTTGGGGGTAACTGTATTGAGTTTTGCAGTAAACAGCTTAAAGGGGTCATATAATGCCATTTTTGTACAAGCTAATATGATTCTTTAGGGTCTAAATTAAAAGTTTGTAATATACTTTAATTAAAAATTCTCATTAGTATTGTAAGAAAACACTCATTTTACCTGGTCAAAAACAGCTCTGTTTTCAGCACGCTGTTTCAGTGCATGTGTCTTTAAATGATAATGAGCTTTGTTCACCCCACCCCTCTGTTCTGTGCGTACACCGTTTAAAATAATAATACAAAAACCATAACGTGTTGTTCATTATAAACTTGGGATTATGAATTATATTGAGAACGTTGTACATAGAAAACATGCTGTAATGTACCCTGAGTGTAAACAGACGCATTCATCGTGAAGCGTGCAGCAAGCGATTTGCAAAGATTAATATAAATATTAATATAAAGGTTAATAAAACGTTACACTCACTTCAGTTCTTCTGGAGGTGCAGCAGGAACACGAATAGTTGGTACCGATCCTTTTTTCAGGAGCAGCTTCTTAGCAAAACCAGCTTTATATTGACCTTGTTTGTAAAGCAGTCTGGTGTGTGAAATGATTCGCGCAAACATGAAAGCATTGACGTTGATCGTGGGGAATATTCCCTTCGAAAACAAACTCAGCCACTGCGTCTTCAGCGGTTCGGATTTAGGAACATCAAAATGATGCTGTGTTCGTTATTACAGCCAAGAACAGAACACCACAATTGCTTAGACGCCATTCTGCTGATAGACAGTGCTCCAGCGCATCAACTATGACGCACGGACTATGATTGACAGCTCGCTCACGAGCGAGGGCGGGTCTGTGTTGAAACGCTGCTGTCAATCAACAATTGTGGGAGGGGCATCCGACCGTGTGACGTCACACGGTCGAACGGCTTGATTTGAGACGGGGGAAACATATAAGAAGATTAAAAAAGATTTTTATCATTTTATGATGGTTGTGTACAGGCACTGCCAACACACATTTCAGTACAATCAACTTGTAAAAGTGCATGTACCATTATATGACCCCTTTAATGTTTAACAGTTTAATGTTTAACAGTTTAAAACATGAGATATGCTGTGATTGTAACATGAGCAGGGACGAGGCAGAGAGAGAGAGAGAGAGAGAATCCAGAGGCAAGCACTAGTTTATTTGAGAAACACAGATAAGAACAAGAGAATAATCCACACAGAAGACAGGGAGCAACAACAGGAACACACAGGAAGTGAACACAGAAACGATGAGAACTGAGTATACACTTCAACATAAAAGTCCTTACAGAACACAAGACACAGCACAGGGATCGTGACAATGATATTGCTTTGTAAAATTCAGCTGAATACCTGAAAATGTCTAATATTGTCTTTTATGTGATTTGATTAATTTCATTTGCTTAAGTCAGTGTCTTTCGTGATGGGTTTGTAGAATATTTTATTATTTAGAAAATAAGTTATTTAGCTATATATTTGTACACTAATATTTCCTCTTTGGTTTGACTTTTGGGAGCTTAAAGGAAGGCCGGAATGCTGATGCAACAGACCCCTGCCCAAAATATCAATAAGGTGTGTTACCATTTTTGGACAAGGATGCATGTATATATGTAAAGCTGGCCACTGAGCTGGAGTGATCTCCTGCAGGAGATGTTCGGCTTTGTTGTAAAATAAAGTCTAATATTTCTGGCATCAAAGATCTCTGAGAAGTGATTTCCCAAAAGATTGAAACCACAACAGTTTTGCTCAGTTTTGTAAATTAGGTGCAACTTTAATAATGTTTAAACTTTAAACTTGATATGTTTCCATGTTGTTTTTTGGTCCCGTTCATGTTCTGAAATCAAGCATAGCATTATTATTTTATTTTATTTTATTTTATTTTATTTATTTTTATATGGCATAAATATGTATTTATGTATTTAGTTGTGGAAATGAAAATTGAGAGCCGCTCCACTAGAGGGCGATACACTTTTATCTTTTGTTTTTCCTCTTCCTCCCTCTAACATCCAGTGCTTTCAAAGCATTAAATGTTTTCATTGCTTTTTTGTTTTTATTATGTTCCAAAAGATGAACTAATTTTTCCTAATAAAATAAATAACTGTATAATATGTTGTTCTTTACATTCCACATTGTCATTCTGAGTATAAAAAAGCACATCAAAAACAAATTTCCATCATACACTTCAGTTCCCTTTCTGTCACGGTTCATAGATCTGTGTGTTCATTTTCTGTTGGTGTGTTTGTAGGTGTTGGGTCTGTGTGTGTGGTGCTTGTTTGTTGCCTAGTAACCAGCTCATCACTCAATCAGTCATTCAGCCGCCTATGTCTAGCTGGAGTGAGATATGCTTGGCGTCGGTTCGTCACTCCTGTTTTGTTCTCTCTCTCAGTTCCTGTGTCTGAGTTCCAGGCTTCATTCCTGCACCTCGTCTGTGCTTCCAAGCAGTTCGGAAATCGATCTAGAGTTTTCTTCAACCAGCCGTCCGGTCTGAGTTTCCACGCTGAGTTTGATTCCTGTCTCTTCATCTCTCTCTCTCTCGTAGATTACTGCATTGAGTTCGCCAGCCTAATGACTGTGCTTTCCTGAGTATTTTCGCTGTCCAATAAACGGTACTATACGGTTATCCGGACCACACCTGACCACACGTGACCACAACCGCTCTTGGTTGGTCGTAACCCCAGTGACGGGTAGGTTTAGGGGCGGGGTTGGGGTAGGTCATCACATGTGGTCCGGATAAGCGTATAGTACCCAATAAACTGCTATACTTGCACTTGGATCTAAGACTCTCATTCTGACAGAATAAACTGACCAAGGATGGATCCAGCAAGCGCTGCGGAATTGCATGATGTACTGGCCAGGAGCGATGTTTGACTTCAGCAACAGGAGGAACAGACTATGGCCACGGGTCGTGCTGATCAGGCGCTAGTAACCCAAGTGTCTACTCAACACCAGGCCAAGGCTAATCCACCCGCTCCGGTGATCCAGACCATCCGTTCCACTGAACCTCGCCTTCCACCTCCCGCGTTCTGCTCCGGTGAGCCCCAGTTGTGTCGAGCCAAATGCTCATTATACATCTCGCTTCAACCTTCTGCATTTCCCACGGAGGAATCCAAGGTAGCCTTTGTGATAACGTTGCTCACGGGAAGAGCGGGCGGCTGGAGAGTGACTGTTTGGGAGCAGAGACTTCTGAGTTGTGCGTCCTTTAAAGCTTTTTCTAGTGAGCCCAGAAAGGTTTTTGATCGCGCTGCTTCTGGCAGAGACGCGGCGTGTCTTCTTGCAGAGCTGCGACAGGGAGAACAAACGGTATCAGACTATTTAACTGTATAATATTCTGGTTGTTCCAATCTGACCTCTGACCTCTGCCTGAATCACAATCATACACTGTTCGTTCGTTGGCCAGTGGAGAACAGAGCGACTGAGTCTGGGTTCTCCAAAGGGTTTTTTCTCCATTCTGTCACTGATGGAGTTTTGGTCACTGTCACCTTTTTCGCCTTTCTTCGCCTTTGTTGCCATTGGCTTTTGGCTTGTTTAGTTGAGGACATTAAATTTAATATTCAACAATATTAAAGTCGGACTTTTATGGCGGCAAATCAATGCCAATATTCACGGAGCGCCAGTGGCGGCTGGTGAAAAATATCTTAGGTGGGGCTGTCATATTCAGCCGGTTTCAATAGTCTGGTAACCATGGGAGTATTAGGCCTACTTTCTGCCCTTGGTGTGTGTATTGTGCTTTGATGTTTATTTTGTTCTATTCCTTAACCCAGTCCCAGTGGTTCTCAAACTTTTTAGAGCTGTACCCCAAGAGGCTTTAATATCCTTCTGCTTACCCCCACTCTTCACTCACACCTTTTTCAGTAAGGGACAATATTTGCCCCCTTAAATCGATTTTTTTCAAGTGCATTTTTACCTTTACAAATACCTTTATAAAATAAATAATGCTTTGAATAAAAAAAAAAATTTAAATAGATAAATATGCAATGATGGTAAAAACGAAGTGATGCTTTTAAATATTAAATTAAAACCGCCAGTAGGTGATGAGTCATCGAGTCATTCATTCAGTAACGAAGCAAGTGGCTGTATTTATCAATTAATCATTGACTCTAAAGATTCGTTCACAATCATTGCTGTGTGCTGCAGTTCTGCTGTGGCTTTCATTGGAGCTATTAATTTATTGTAAAAATACTGACAACTGTGTTGAAAATGAACATCACCTAATATTAATATTTCATTTGTTGAACTGTTGTATAAAAATCAATGTGACATTCGCAATCGTGTGGATCTTCATATAATGTGATCAACATTAAACACAGGAACTCGCACAGGGTATGTGTTTGTATCGAAGACAGTTTGAATCTTATATCGATCTCCATGCACAGCCTGTGTCTATATTTGTTCTTCATGCTAGTAAGTGCTAACTTAAATCCCTACTTTTACAAAGGTAACGTACATTGTCGAGAATAGTGAGTGTTATTAGTATTATTAGTAATTACGAATAATTATTAGTATTAACCACCCAAACACAATTTAACACAAACTGCATGATACCAGTGCTCTGTAAAAGTAATTATTTAATGCCATGATATTACAAGACTGAAGCATTCTTACACAAAAACAAACAAATTGCACAAACTTTCTATTTGCATTTGAAATTTTACTCAAAAAGTTTAGTTACTTTCTCAGACAGGTCCCTCACTTCGGTAACTGTCCATGTTGGATCTGTCGCTGTTGTTTTAAAAAGTAATCACGGAAAGCAAAACAAGGCATTAGCATGAGGCATCCAGCTAGCCAGGCTGATAGACCGCTGTCTGATGGAGATAGGCGCGCATGAGCGGGCACGCCATTTTTGGCGCTAACAGAAGCGCCCATAGCTGACTAGATTTGAGCTCGCTGATTGGCTACAGTTTATGTCAAACATGTATATCTTAAATCAGCAATTGGCTAAGCTGCTCCACAGACCCGCCTCTCTGGGGCGATATCTTCCAGTTGAAAAAGCAGACATGTTTATTGTTTGCATAATATTTTATTTTGTTTGGATATATTTATAAATAGTATTTTGGACACTGGGTGACAGTGATTAGATGCACATGGTTGTACATAAGGGGGCATAGGTGACAGGAAGTGGTAGCCACAGGTAGGGGGAGCACAAACAGTTCTCACCAGACCACAGACAACAGAGCACGGATTACAGATCAGGGATTACAGATCAGATACACAGCACGCTAACAACTGGTATGTTCATCTGTTTGTACAATTTATTACAAAAAACCACAAACCTCAACTGCAATAATCTCTGGAAAATCTTTGTGTGTCTGCGTAGAAACTTCACCCCTACCTGTGTGCATGATGGCAACAGGGTTGCCAACTTTGGGACTTTGGCTGGAGTGAGACACTGTAAAACTTCAGTGCGCGCGCGAGTGGAGAAAATTTTTGGCAGCCCTAACCCTAATTTAAAAATGTCAGTCCTTGACTTAGTATAAACCCTGATTTATGGGGAAAAAAAGAAAAAAAAACTAATAGAATGGAAACGTGTTTTCAAAATGTACAATTAATTTATTGATTGATCGATATAAAAAATTAAGATAGAGGTGATTAAATAACAAACATGTAAAACAACAACATCAAAACAATAAGAAATATCAAAACAAAGGGACACATAATAGTTATTCCACGCCCCATTGGCCGGCTTCACCACCTCTGCAGGAGCTCGTATCGGAAGCAGGGTTCAGTCCGGTCATGAACCGTAATGCGTCTGTCACGTGACAAATGAACAAAAGACTCGGAAGGTAAAGTAATTATTTCTGTTCCCTGTAAATTATTTTTGACTGCATTATAATGATTTCTTAATTCAGAATATGATAAAGACTGCGTAGGTGGATGTGTTCGGGGAATTTGGCTGTTAAAAGTATAACATTTAAAGCCCCTTAAATGAACGAAATGACTCGAAAAAAGATTTGTTCATTTTAATGAACGAGAGAGAACAAGCGAGTCAGTAAAATGATCCGAACTCCCCATCACTCACAGGGTGCCATCAGTGCCAGTCTGTTCCTGGTGTCAGTCTTGTTCAGGCCAATAACTGAAGAGGTTCGCTCAGCATCCGCATTTGACTGTGGCCGACTCAACACAATCTGGGCAACCTTTGATCATTTGGGGAATTTTAAAATGCCACTTGCCCAATTTGACAAAACGTAATTTGTAACAAATAGCTAGCCCACATAACGCACGTCAGACAACGTTCTGTACTCTCGGCACACAGACTGATTAGGCAAGGCTTCGTCTGTAGTGCAAGGAACACCATTTTATTATCTGCTTACCTTGACTGTCATCCAAACTTTCAAACGTGCATCAGTGGCTCCGACCATAGACAGTATATAAACGGCTCCGACTCCGAACCTATGCTCTGAACTCTCTCTGAACTTTCCACACGCAACTGACGTATCAGGTTTCAGCGAATCAACGATCAGAGAATACTGCAGTGAGAACGTTGTAGGCAGATGTTACAGCTGTGGGCTTTAAACTCCTCTCCTGTAGTCATCAACAGAAAATTAACGGATTGAGAGGGGAGAAACGTGGATTATGGCGTGACATTTCTTGCGTGTGCGTGAGAGCGTGAGATCGATGCTGAAAGCGTGAGTGTCACGCCAGATGCGTGAGAGTTGGCAACCCTGTGGCAAAGATATGGTTAAAAAAGTTAAGGATTGCCAAAACAATTTATGTATGTATTTCAGCTGCGGTTTCTTCATTAGGGCGATTGGGCGATGCACCACCACCACCAAAGTGTAAAAGGGACTTTTTCAATCACAATCTCATTCAACCACAGAGTTACGCTAGCAGCAGTCACTCACTGGGTGCTTCTCAATATCCCTCCTCGTCTCCTCGCTCCTCCGTCCTCCATCCTATGACCCGGAAACCGATCGAGCTCAGCCATCTTGAAGGACATCTCAATTCTCTAATTGCACCGCGAGGAGTCGAGGATCGAGGAGTTAGGAGGCTTCCTGAGGAGTCATGAGCGAGGATACACAGGTGTATCCTATGCGGAAGAGTTTTATCGACTTAAACGTGACGCACGTCTAAATTCTCCTCCCCCTTCACATCGGTCACAATCATTTTAATTTATACTTTACCTTTGCAGTTTATATAAACCACACATCTCACATATTTCAACAGGGTATCTTGCTTTATTATTATTTATTATGAATTTCTTAAATAAACAAACTTCAACAACATAAGGGCAGATCCTTTGAGCGCTGCTGATGACGCGATGAAGTGACGCTTGAGTGATCAAGTATTCCAATGTATAAAAAAAAGTTACATTCGAATCCTCCATCCTCGCGTCTTTTCCTTGCAGCCTTCCCTCGCATCCTACAGGGGGCGGAGCTGAGACGCGAGGAAAGGAAGCGAGGAAAGGAAACGAGGATGCACAAATAAGAAATGAGAAGCACCCACTGTTGTTCTGCCTCTGGATATAGTCCAATCAGCGCCAAGTCACGTTCTGTGGAGTACCGCCTCTTTTTGGGCGATTTCACTCTGGCTGAGAATCGCCCAGAGTCTTCCCATAGATTTAGGCTGCGTCCGAAACCGCATACTCAATGAGTAGGTACTTAATTTCAATAAGTACTTACTTAACGAGCGCTAAAAGAGTAGGTACTTTATAGCCAGATCTCGTTGAGTATGAATGCGAACCGGACATCTGCCATGTTGACGTTATCATGTGACCTACGACGCGTTATCACACACGCAACAACTTAAAAGATTTGAACGACACGTTTAATTCATCTGTAAATATCTTGATATTGATTAAACTTGCTCATTTTGTGGTCTTTTTGAAGAAACTGCTGTCCATTTATTTTGTGAATAAATTTAGGGTTGATTTAAGTTCTTATATTTAACCCTACTAATGTGACCCACCGTCTTATCCTTAACGATATTATTTATTTTTATTACAGAATCCCAAAATTGTCATCTCTTGAATATGTTGTTAATTTATTTATTTTATATCCAAACATTTTCATCCACAAGCAAAAGCGGCTAACTGCTTTACAGTTTTCCTCTTTTTCCTGTTGAATTTAACTCTCGTTTCATCCCTCAGGCCTATACATAACAAAAAATGCATTTTTTAAATGTATTATAATGAATTATTTAAGAAAATATATATTAAGATATTCAACCTTGTAGGTTCTTTTTTCCTGTGTAAAAAATCTTATATTATGTATGCAAACCATAGATACAAACCCATACACACACACACACCTTATAACATCAGTAACTCAACAGCCCTACCTAGAATGGTTTTCCTCAGTGTTTATGTCTGCACAAAGGGCAGCTGAGCGAAAATTCGCCTTTGGAGAAAACTGTTGATTTTATACTCGAAAAATTTAAGTATAATTACTATTAAAAATTAATATTACCCCAGAATGAATTGCATTGCTATCCCACCCCAAAACATACAATAACAACAACGATAAATGCTGACCAATACTTAATTATATTACTTTTTACTGAAAATGATATAATTGAATACAACAAAATGTAATGTATGTCATATGACACAGCTATGCATGAATACGTACTCGGTTACCTAATGTAACCTCGGTTCTCTCTAGAAGAGGGAACGAGTATTGCGTAAGTTGCTTACGCTACGGGAAAGTCTTCTTTCTTCGAGATCTGAAGCCAAAAATTATCCTTAATTTTGTATTCATTGTCAACGCAGTGCGGCAGCCGGCAGACCAAGGCAGGCTGTATAAGCGTGCTCATTGGCTGCTCGGCGGCAACTGCTTAAGCCTATCAGTGAGCCTCGTGAAACGTGGCCTCCAATGAGGGCGCTTCGCGCCCTCCACACCCTTCTAACCGTCAAGATGGGTGTGGCCAGAGTGTATATAACGAAGGCTCACAGGCTGAATATCTGGTTTTCGTAGTCTGAAGCGCAAAAGCTCGTGGCACGACACGGCAGGTTACGCAATACTCGTTCCCTCTTCTAGAGAGAACCGAGGTAACCGAGTACGTTCTCTTACAAGAGGTTCTCTCGTATTGCGTAAGTTGCTTACGCTACGGGAACCCATTGTCAACGCCGTGCGCGCCGAGCATCCAGCTCTTGAAACCCAGGGAGACCGGGGAAAACATTCTGCTGGAACAGGTGGCCGGTCGGAGAGACGGGCCAGCACAGTACAAAGCACTTCACTCAGTGTATAAAATAGAGCGGCGCCGCCGGTCTATAAGTATATATCAGTGCAAAACAGTGGGGCCGGCAGCGCGAGCCCACACAGTACATAAGCACACATTAGGGGAAGAAAAGAGCGACATCATCGGTCTTTTTTACGAAGAGAATAACCCCCCGCGCAGCAGAGTGGAAGACGGGTGGCCAGCAGCGCGGGCCAGCACCGGTAAACAGCGCGTAACGGGGAATGATAAACAGAGCGGACCAGCCGGTCTGAGTATAAAACACTTCACCTTAAATACCATGCCAGAAATATCGTCAGCATGTGAACGTAGTCTGCACATGAGCGACTGGGCAGAGCATACATGTCACTTATACTGACAGCAATTTAGCCTGTAAGGCAGGAACTTCCAGGTTATAAAACCTCACGAATGTCGATGGGGAGGCCCAGCCCGCCGCCATACAAATATCGTGGATAGAAATTCCGCTGGACCATGCCCACGAAGAGGCCATGCTTCTAGTAGAGTGGGCTCTGATACCCAGAGGGCACTGCAGGTGTTTGGAGGCATAAGCTGCTGCAATCGCGTCCACTATCCACCTGGACAGGCTCTGTTTCGAGGCGGCGAGACCCTTGGTGCGCCCGCCGAAGGAAACAAAGAGCTGCTCGGAACGCCTGAAAGCGGCGGAGCGCGTGATGTAAACTCTCAGCGCCCTGACAGGGCATAGGAGGTTATCACTGTCCCCATTATCGGATGCTGGCAGAGCCGAAAGGGAAATAATTTGTGCCCTAAAAGGGGTTCCAATCGCTTTGGGGATGTAACCGTGTCTCGATCTGAGAATGACTTTCGAGTCGTTCGGTCCGAACTCAAGACATGCAGGGCTAACAGATAGCGCGTGCAAATCCCCCACGCGTTTTACTGAAGACAGAGCTATCAGAAAAACGGTTTTGAGCGACAGGTACTTTAAATCCACAGATTCAAGCGGTTCAAAGGGAAAAGCCTTCAGGGCCTCCAGGACCAAGGACAGATCCCAAATAGGAACCGAGGGGGGCCGCGGGGGATTCATCCGTCTGGCTCCTCTGAGGAAGCGGATAATAAGCTCGTTCCTTCCTAATGTCTGGCCGCACGTCGTCTCAGCGAACGCTGCAATAAGCACATACACTTTGAGCGTGGAAGGGGACCTGCCCTTGTCCAACAGCTCTTGTAGGAAGGAGAGCACCCGTGGGACCCCACATGCACGTGGATCTAAGCTGTTAGTAGCGCACCATTTAGAAAACACCGACCACTTAGACGCGTAGAGCCGTCTCATGGAGGGGGCTCTAGACTGCGTGATCGTGTTCACGACCCCTTCTGGCAGGTCAACGGGTATCCGTTGATTACCCATGCATACAGAGACCATCGTTCTGGATGGGGATGCCAGATCGATCCACCGGCTTGAGAGAGGAGATCCTTTCTCACGGGGATCGGCCATGGGGATGAGTGCGACAGCCTCACCAGCTCTGGGTACCAGGTTTGGTTCTCCCAACGCGGGGCTATAAGAAGATCGGGGGAAAAGCGTACAGCGGGAGGCTGGGCCATGTCTGGGACAGCGCATCCTTGCTTTTCGAGAAAAATTTCGGGCAGTGAGCGTTGTCTCTTGACGCAAAGAGATCGACCTCCGCTCTGCCGAATAGGTGCCAGAGAAACTGGACTGATCGGGGGAAAAGCGTACAGCGGGAAGCTGGGCCATGTCTGGGACAGCGCATCCTCGCTTTTCGAGAAAAATTTCGGGGCAGTGAGCGTTGTCTCTTGACGCAAAGAGATCGACCTCCGCTCTGCCGAATAGGCGCCAGAGAAACTGGACTGTCTGGGGGTGCAGGGACCATTCTCCCGGGGGAATGATGTCTCTGGACAGTCTGTCTGGACCGACATTCAGGTGGCCCGGCACGTGCGCGGCTCTCAGCGAGTGCAACGAGCGGTGAGCCCACACGAGAAGGCGTTCTGTCAGCTTGCACAGGTTTCTGGATCTGACGCCGCCCTGTCGGTTCACATAGGATACCACTGACATGTTGCCCGAGTGGACTAGCACATGGTGATCCTGTATAAATGGGAGGAAGCGCTTGAGCGCGTTCTCGACCGCTATCATCTCCAGTTTATGTGGAGGCATTTCTAGGGCCTTTCTAAAGTAAGCTCCCACAGGTTGTGGTCCCCAGGTTACAGGCCTCACCAGCCTTCCTGATATGAGCTCCCACATGCTGTGGTCGCCAGGTTAGAGGCTTCACCGGCCTTCCTGAAGGTGAGCTCCCACATGTTGTGGTTGAATACGAGCTCCCCCATGTTGTGGTCGCCAGGTTAGAGGTCTTACCAGGCCTTCCTGGAGGTAAGCTCCCTTAGGCCCTCACAGGCCTCCTCAGTGTTTTGAAACACAAACACTGGGTAGATCCATGGATCGAGTAGAGAAACTCCCCTCGCTGGCAAGGGTTGTAAAGCACTATGCTGAGTCATACTCTCCTGGATGTCCCGTCTCTGAGATCCGGGCCAAGTGGTTTACTGCCTGCTTCGCAGTCCCTCGGGTTGGATGCCTTAAGGCAAGTGTCCAGAGGCTCTGTCTTCAGACAGACAGGAAGTGGCCAGACAGTAGTGTCTTATGTAGTCACACCAGCTCAGGCCTGCCTGGTGGAATTTCAGTTCTAGGCCCTCGCAGGCCTCCTCAGTGTTTTTGAAACACAAACACTGGGTAGATCCGTGGATCGAGTAGAGAAACTCCCCTTGATGGAAAGGGTTGTAAAGCACTATGCTGAGTCATACTCTCCAGGATGTCCCGTCTCTGAGATCCGGGCTGAGTGGTTCACTGCCTGCTTCGCAGTCCCTCGGGTTGGATGCCTTCCTAAGGCAAGTGTCCAGAGGCTCTGTCTTCGGACAGACAGGAAGTGGCCAGACTGTAGTGTCTTATGTAGTGACACCAGGTCAGGCCTGCCTGGTGGCATTTCAGGTGGCACGTTCCCCTGAATAGTGACTGGCTGGGGTTCCCTCGGGTCCCCTAGCCACATTCCCTAGAAAGGACCCTTTCTATTTTTTGAATTGTGGTCCTAGGCCTTTGAGCTGGCCCAGGTAGACCTTGCTTTAAAACTGTGGAGGTTTTCTGTGGTATCCTTTAGCTTGGGCTATGACCGTAGTGAATGCTGTCACTGACAGCCCAGTGTGACCTGAGGGGGATCTAGCATTCACTGAATTGCTGGTTCTGACAGTTGTCACTGCCTTTGGGCATGCACTCCCCTTAGCATGGTGGCGTTGGTATATCGTTCCCCATAGCGTCATGATGACGTAGTGTAGAGTTCCCTTTCGAAAGGGAACGTCTCAGGTTACGAATGTAACCTATGTTCCCTGAGAACAGGGAACGAGACACTACGTCTCCCTGCCATGCCTCGGGGCCTGCCTGCAACAGTCCCTTCAGACGATAGGATGTTGTCATGTGTGCAAGGCTCCCCTTTATACATCCAGGTCACGCGTTAATCAATCAAGCTGATGATTCACGGGCTGTCGCCGGTCAACATGATTGACGTGAGTTGATATTTGATTTTCAGACACCTGTCACGCCTGAGGCGTTCCCCATAGCGTCATGATGACGTAGTGTCTCGTTCCCTGTTCTCAGGGAACATAGGTTACATTCGTAACCTGAGACGTTCTCTCTAGATGAGGGAACGAGTGTTGCGTAACCCTGCCGTGCTTGTGCTACATTCTGGTTTCGTTTCAGTCGGGATCTGGCTTATAAAGGCATAAGCCACGCCCATTCTGGCGGGCCGTGACGACTTTGGTGCTTATGTCACGAGCAGCCCCTCGATAGGTTGCAGCAGTTGCCACAGAGCGACCAATAGGCGCGCGAGCCGCCTCGCCTAGGTCTGCTCTCTGCAGCAAATGCGTTTTAAAATAATAAAAAATTAAGGAAAAATTTTGGCTTCAGTATTCTCGAGAAAAGGGATTTTCCTGTAGCGTAAGCTAGCTTACGCAACACTCGTTCCCTCTTCTAGAGAGAACCGAGGTTACGTTAGTAACCAAGATGTTATGAAATATACAGTTATGAACCGAGAAATATACAGTCACCAAAATGATATCCTGTTATCACTGAAATGTGCTGTATTTTCTACAGTGTAATTCTGGCAAGCACAGCTAAATTAAAGGATGTTATTAGCGTGTTCATGCTGATCACATGTGTGTTATATGAGCTGTGTCTGTGCCTGATGTGTTCTAGATGTAAATGCATTATAGTCGCATCTTTAGGGCCAATATTAAAGAGACAATCATGTGAGTCAGGAAGTAGATATGTGAAATTAACTCTAAATCGGTGGAAAAAAGGATGTGGCTGAAAATAAAACACAAAAATCAGTATACTGTGTCTCTAAAATCAAACACTGACATAAGAGAACAAATGTAACCAAAGTATTTAAATGATTTTGATACTGGAACATCACAAAGACATCGCTTATATTCACAGGCCAGTGATGTAACCTCAAACAACTGTATAAAGGACTTATGTGGAATCATTTTATTATGTTATTAGATTATTGTATTGCTTAACTTGTGTCTTCTGTCTTGTGTGCAGTGAACAGTGCTTTAGTCAGATCTGTGTAAATGATGTCCACTCACATGAGATTGACAGCGCTCTAGAAAAGCTCTTTTAACACATGTAATCATGTGATGTTGTGATGTTCAGTTTTCTGTCAGTCATAATATGCTTTTTCAAAGACAGATTTACTTTGTAATTGTTAAACCTAATTATTAAATTAATAAAATGTGACTGCGCATATATAATGACTAATTAGCTGAAAACAAACACTAAATGTGTGTTAAATTCATAAGATAGAGCTCATGCGTTTGAGTGTAAACAGCAATAAAGCCTTTAATGTGCTAAAACTAGACCTTCAGCAGTGCAGTGTGAACCTCTTCAGCTTTTAACACTTTCTTGTGTAGTGAAACCTACAGACGTGTGTTTCTATCTCCTCCCCTTGTGTGTTAAACTCTATAAAGAGAGAGAACATCTGCATTCTCCACTCTCGCCTCTTCTGACACAGAGAAATCCAGAGATTCAGTTTCTGCTCTCACAGTTTGAGTTCATCATGTGTAAAAGACCATTAAATCTCCCAATCTCTGAAGTGGGCCGACATCTTTACCTCCAGCCATAGAGGGCAGTGTTGTCATGGACTACCTAAAAAAAGGGATTTCTCAAAAAAGGACTTTTATTAAACGAGCCAAATGTTGCTAAATAACTGTTAAATTTTTTTAGTTTTTGGTTACTAATATTTCTCGCTGAATTCTCAATATTTACATTGTATTTATTTGTTTTACAAAAGCATCTGTTACTTATCTGACATGCTTTTATTTTGAAGTTCGTGAAATGAAGTTCAGCGGGCGCGCGCGCTGTGTGTATGTTGGCGCACTTTTCATGTAATGCACCATTAAATGCTACCAGTGAGTGAAGCGAGACGAATTTACGGTTGCAGACTGAATATATAGCTTTACAAACGAGTTGATTTCTACCTCTTAGCTCCTGGCTGATGAAGGGCACAAGGTATCGTTTTTATTTCATTGTCTTCTAATCTTTGAGATGTTTATTGTATCGATCTCCTCTAAGCTGTTAGTGGGTCGTTAGCATACATGCAGATGGTAAATCAGCGATATGTTATATAGTGTGTGTGATTAATTGTTACGGTCACATTCATAACACAGTGTAGTATTATTGCCCCGTTTCTCTAGGTTTAAACGTTTATTATTCGATTATTCACAGGAAATTAGGCCCTTATTTGGTCATTTTTATGTTTTAGCCTTTTCTCTCTGAATTGAGATCGTCAGCTTTCAAAATATCTCATAGATAAATTAATTCAGTTGTCATTTAGTCTAAAAGGTAGTTTTAAAAGGAGATTGTTGCAATTAAAACAATTTGTAAATTCATACAGGTCATATGTAACATTATAGCACTTTCAGGGTGGCCGCGGGTCCTTAAAAAGTCTTAAATAAAGTTTTCCTAATAAAAGGCCTTAAAAAGTATTAAAATGTCTTAAATTCAGATTCGATAGGTCTTAAATATTTCTGGTCACATTACCGCTAAAATTTATCCAGTCTGACGCAGGCACGGCGTTATGGGTGGGCCTGACGGGCCTAGGCCCACCCACTTTTCAACAGGCCCACCCAAAACTTTTCTTCTTCTTCTTCTTAAAAAAAAAAAAAAAACGTTTTATATATTCTAATTTTTTTAAGAACTATAAAAAATCGTCAATAAGCTCATAATTTGTGCTAAAATAGTCTAAATGTTTAGTTTTAAAAACAATTTTAAAAAGCTGGTTATGTCTATTTTGATGTTTCTGCGCAAATTCAGCAGACAGTGGTTCGGGTTTGTTCCGATCAGAGCTCGTGAGTGGAGAGCGCATTTCTGAATATTCCACTCCGCTCGCTCATTCCGCAGGGTCACTCGCTCAACCCAGAATGGCCTGCTTCCTGGTTTGAAAATATGTGGAATAAGGGCTGCCTCCGACTAAATTTTTTTTTCTTCTAGTCGACTAGTAGTTGTTCATTTAAGCCATTCGTGGACAAATCGCCCCTGCATGTTATTTTATTATGCTACTTAAATAGGCTATATAGCCTACACAGGATTATGAGCGTTTACGTAATATAGCCGCACTCAAGCGCACGACCGCACGCTTAAAGCTAGCCACAAAGAACCGGTAAAAGTAATGATTATGAATGTGTCTAAAATAGCAAGGAGACATTTAATTATTTATTAATAAACTGTTTTTTTCTTTGTCGCTGCAAAGATGAAGTTGACGATGCGGACTCGCCATGAACGCCAGAGAGAACATTTCATATGGATTTCATAATCAGAGAGCCTATTTCTTTTGGTTTTGAATATTTTCGTTTAAAAGTAGACATTTCAAGCTTTCTATAATAGATAGCTTGTGCCTCACAGATTTTAGAAATATAGGCTGAGTTTCGGCGCCCTTCAGTTCACGTGCAATGCATGATCATGTCGGCGCTAAGCTTGCTATATATTTTCTTCTTATTTATTAATTGGTTGATAAAACATTGATCAAAATTAAGATACAATTTATACAAAACGAAAATATTTTAAAAAGAGTCTTTCTATAAAACAAAACTCAATGAAGTGGTCAAAATCATGTCTTACATGTCATGTGTCATGATATTTTTGCGCATCTCATGATGTGTCATATCTTTCTCGGCGACCAGCGCCGTTGCTAGAAAGGCGCCAGCGCCTCTGCCTCGCGAGTGGATGATAGCCCTGAAGACGCCTAGCAATGGTATACCTTTAGTGGTAGTATACCTTTAGTTAATTATACCTCAAGAGTCTTCGTAGCGCACTAAGAGACAAAGCCAGGTATGATGCGTAATGGAGATTCCAAAGCGCTCTTCTTTGGTCAGAACCATGGAGAGCGATCGCGGATAGGTCCGTCCTATGCACCGACACTTTTTACAATGCAACAAAATATTTAAAGAGCATCAAGCTATTAAAATCTATATTATACGCACAGATAATATAACAGTATATTAGTCAGTAATTTTTATTAGGTTAAACAGTGATTGGATAACGTTTTTAATTAAACGTTTTTAATTTAAGGCCCACCCACAATTGGTCTGGCCCATCCAAAACTGAAATCCTGGCGCCGTGCCTGGTCTGACGGACCTAATGTCCGTCAAATAACCAAGCATCGAATCGCGAGAATGATTCAGATTTTATTAAACATCAGGGCTCGAGTAACGCTTGTCAGGGACCATAGACTGTGTCCGGGACACGTGTTTTGTTTTTTTCTTCTTTTTTTGAAGGGAAAAGTGAGAGATAATTGTAGCCTAGACCTGCTACTTGCTCAACCGGACAAATGCCCTGATTAAAACCATTTTTAATATAAAAATAAAAAATAACTACGGAATCACCGAAAACGTGAGGATGATTCTGTTTTATTTCATTTAATGTAAGTGGCGATTGATAGCCTATAGTTGAAAATAATATAGGCCAACCTAATACTGACGGTAACAATGTTGCTCTGTTGAGGCTCGCGCTGTTATTTATAACATATTATTGTTAAGAAACTATATATAGCCTAGGATACACACGACCAGAGAGCTGTTTTCCTGAATGCCATCAAGATTGAAACCGAGACTGATTTCATAACTGTTCAGCAAACAAATAGTTGAAATTAAGTCACTTACATTTTAGACACAATGACTGTTTTTGTTCTGTTTCAGCAGCGAAAATAGTTCCAAACAAAGATCACCGCAGAACCATAGCGAATCTCACAGCAACACTTAGCCGTGTTTCATTAATGAATGATTCAGCGTTTTGAACGAATCGGTTGAGTCAAAGATTCAATTACCCATTCATAAACTGCCTTATTCTGAATAAATCAGCCGTTTGAACGAATCGTTTGAATGAATGACTCAATGACTCGCTCATTAAGACGGTCGCCTGCCGCCTCCTACTGGCGGTTTAGTTTCATAAAGTATCATTCTTTTCAACATTTGTATATTCAAAAATATTTAAAATAATCTAATTTAATACAGTTATAATTTTTCAATGTAAATGATTTAATTTGATTGGTAACAGATTGGTAGCAGCCTAGTGTCTTATGTTAATTTAATATATTGATCAAATTTAAGAATTTGAAATGAAAGATGGAGCAAACATTTAATAACAGTAGGGGAAAAGTGCCCTTTATAAAGGTACAAAAAATTATTCTGAGTGTTTTCAAACAGTGATGTAATGAAACATTGACAATTTAAGTTTAAGTTGAAGTGTGATATGTTACCATATTATCATGCTTAACACTAAGAATTTGAATAATTGTAATGTGATGATCAGATGTAGATATCTAAGGGTGGTTTGCGGGTGGATTATTTATTTTTAACAGTGGATTCGGGTGACTCAAAGTGCACCAGATTAATGAATTTATCTTTAAAATGTAAAAAAAATTCTTCCGGGGGGGGCATGCCCCAGGACCCCCCTAGAGGTACCAAGCTCCACCCACAAAAATAATGTGGGAAATACATTAGGCTATATGATGATCTACAATTAATTAATTTAATTTAATTTAATTTAATTTAATTTAATTAGCTTAATTTAAGTAGCTTATTATTAAAATACATTATTAGGATTTTACCACTCCGCCTCATTTTGAGCCAGGAAAAACCCTGTTATTACATAAACGGCTATTGATAATGATAATGTAGGCTTTTTCTGGTAACGCTATTGAGGGTTGCGCTGCTTGTCTCTGTGATAGATTTTATAGTAAGAAATCAAAACAAATGAGCATAAGGGCACACATAAAAAAACTCACAGAAATAACATACTGAGGTAAAAATTCGAAATGTTGATTTTTTTATTTATAACGTGATCTAGTTAAGTAACATAACATGACGGGAGCTATTTTGCTGAATATTCTCACGATTGCAAATGTTACATTGATTTTAGTTCAATAAACAAGTAGTTAATATTAAATTATTTCAATTACTTAGGTTAAATATTACATATACGTATTCAATATAATGTGTATTTCCATCACAGGTTTTGGTCTTAAATTTCATTCAAAGTGGCATTAAAAAGGTCTTAAAAAGTCTTAAATTTAACTTGTTTATATCTGTAGACACCCTGACTTTGAAATAAGCTTGTTAATTGTTTAAAAACCCATTTTTGGAAGGTGCTTTTAACTGCATTAAATATTGTTATTGTTAGATAAATAGTGTAGCCATTTATATATACATTTGCAGTTGATACATTTATGGACATTTGTATACAATTTGCAGTCACATGTCTAATGTTTATTCTTTGTTTGCTTTATTCAGCTCTTACAGTGTTTTGGAAGGTGTTTTTGGAAAATAAATTCTTCTTTAACATCAGTTCTTGAGAGTAGGTATGTGAGTAAAATTTTCAACATGGTTAAATGCTAAAACTAGTTGTTCAGATAGAAAGAGCTTGAAAAATCCTTTAACCCTCAGGGGACCACAAACGCGCCCGCGCGTTTTGCTCGTTTTTTTTTTTTAGCAATGAAAATAAACACTAAATGCTCTGTTAATTTTGATCTTTCATTTTCGTGTAATACATCAATCGATCCTGTTCAGTTTCTATTTTTTTTCTGTATACTCACAATAAAAATAAAGTGTTTTGCTTTTTGACAAATAAAGAAAAATTAACATGATGCGATTTCTGCCTTCTCTCTCTCAGTGAACTCCCATTTGAAACGTGTTCGAAAATGATCTATAACTCCGCGAAAATTCAGTCAAACAGGCAAACAGACCCACGGGCATAAAGCTTGAGATCGCATCTGTTAAATGAAGTCATTTATATAAAAAACAAATATTCTCAGCTTCTGTAATCTGTATAAAAAGAGAGCGACTCCAGTCGAGCTCATTACGAGCTAATTCACAGTAATGTGACCACTCCCCGGAGAGCGCGTGCTATTCAAACGCAAATTCTGAGAAGAAGATCTGTGAAACGCCCATCAGCTGTAAACACAGCGCGTCGCGATCGAGAGAGGCATAATATAGCCTACCTTATGGAGAAAAGATTCCTCAGAACAGTGCTGATATGAGGAGCAATATATCCTGATATGAGGAGCAGATCCCGCTGAGGAGTGAGGTAGGCTGTTTTCTTTTCTCACGTGTGGAATAACGTTATGGAATAACGTTAGTGTAGGCCTATGCAAACCGCAAAAAGATGAATCGCATTTCTATAATATGACTCGCCTTTCTGTGAGATGAATGAAGGGGACATATTTGTAAAGACTGTTTAGCCTAAATATAAATCGCGCGTCTGTGTGTGAAAGAATAAACTGCTTTGCTATAGCCTACTGAGATGAGTTAAACGTTATATTTATATATATATATATATATATATATATATTTGTCAAAAATAAAGTCATAGACTAAGATGTTAGATGTTCCAATGTTGGCTATATTCAAACTAATGAATACATATGATAAAATGTAGGCCTATAATCTTTTTTCTTTTTCTTTTTTGCAAAGAAAGAGTACACTTGAAATATTGTTGAGATTGTAATTATTGTTGTAATTGTAACATTTTTAATAAAATAGCAAAACATATTTACAAGAGAGATGTAAGCGAAATCTTAAATGGTCAATATAAGTCTTCTTCTAAATACATCTTTTGTCCTTGCATTGTGGCTCAGTCAGTGTCACACCTGAGTGAATGGCTAATTATGCAGAGTGGGTGGGGCACTGTAATCTAAGGTGTAAACTACTCCTCCCCCTCGCATATTGGCTTTCCAAGCAAAACCTGTTTTACACCATTTAAATCAATGTATTTTTTTTTGTGAACGATAAAGCAAAACTATTTTCACATAATTTTGAAGCTAGAACTCAAAGGGACATCATCCATTAGTCAAAAGTCTTGTGGACACATATTTAATATGTGTTTTGTGGTCTTAATTCAGCAACTTTCATTTTAATTTTTTCCAATAACCACGCATAAACATTATTCTCTTAAAAATACAAACATCTACATACACGTTGCTTGCATATTTTGGTAGCCCTGTTTGTGCTATATAGAGTGAATTTACACCTTTGCCATTAACATGTTTATAAATAACTGAAAAAAGCACAAATGTCAAGGCATGTCAAAACATCTCAAAGGCCCCAAAAACACCATGGTCCCCTGAGGGTTAAAATGACAGCAAGACCATGTTTATGGGTTCAAGAATAAGAAAATACTGGCCATTTGAAACTCGAAAGTCGTCCCTTTGTTTTGTCCCTTGTTTTCCATTAAAATTAAACAAAAGGTATGACCAAATCATACAAATTATAACGTTTTTTTGCTATAACTTTTTTAATTTTTGAGATATTGACTTGAATCTTTTAGGATAAGTTGTTTGCCATATCCTCTACATATTCTACTTCTGAAAAGTCAGATACACCATAATATATAAAAACAAACAAACCACTAATTACAGCAAATAACACTCTTTATTCAGACAGCACTTATAAAAACAAAGTTACAAAGATTTAAAAACTACTTGGAAACACAACAGTGTACTTGTACCACCTTGTGTAATGACTGTTTTAGAGGTTTTGGTGTGAAACAAAACAAACTAATTGATGCAATACTGATAAACTATTACATTACATTACATTTCACCCACATTAAGATAGGGTCAAATCTTTCAGAATCAAATCGGATGCAAGTTGGTATTTTGAAATTTCATAATCAGTGGCATCATCCTCATAATTTTGTCCTTCAAGCCAATAGCCAATAACATATGTGCCTCCTTGTTTCTTCAGATATTTATCAATTTGTCCATAATACATGGTTTCACTTTTTGTGTCCTTGTCAAACCAGATGTGGCATATCCTTCTGCCCACAACCTTGCCCCCTACAATTTCATCAACATTGAACCTGCAGTCTTCATCCATCTCAGGGAACTCAATGCTCAAATCAAAGTTTGGCTTCTTCAGTTTTGCCTCCAGCTTCTTCCTTTCACTTTCCAGTCTTTGCTGCTGTTTAGCTGCAAGTCTCTTCATTACTTCCTCTTGAATTTCAGCACAGTTCTTTCTTCTCCGTTGCCTCTGTTTCTTTGCATTTGTTATGGCAACTTTAATCAGTTTTTCTCTTTTTTTCAGATGTCAATCCATCCAGGTAATCCAGTACTTTATTTTTTTTAGCACGAATCTTACAGGAGATGAAGCACAAGGTGGCATTTGGGGCCTTGTCCTTCAGAGCAGAAAACATGCCCATCACTTGCTCTGCATCAATGTTATGTAAACGAGCACTTTCTGTCTCCTTTTTCAGCTGATCATTTACATCCATGTTAAAGTATCTCTGGTACTGCCTTGTGAGGACATTGTGGACTGCATTTATACATCCTTCCATCATTGACAGAAAGAGATCTCTGTCCACAGGTTCCACCAGAAGAGCCTCAAGATCTGGACTTCTGGACAGCTCAGCACCATACATATCATGTGTCACAGAGAGAATTTGTTGAGGATCTTGTGAAAATACTTCTAACCTGTCTAGAACCTCCTTTACCATGACTAAACCTTCAATGTGACTGATTTCAGAGGCTGCGCCCTTGTAAAATCTCGCCATCCAAGGTCCAGTCAGCACTTTCCCCAAAAGACCAAGCACCTGAATTTCCACCATTGCAACAGGACTTTGAAAATAATCATGTTGGAGGGCACCTCTGAGCCTGTTGCATGAAAAGGTTTGTCCGTCAAGAAACTTCACAAAGAATTCTCTGTGTTCATGAAGCCGTTCACAGATCAAGAACATAACATGGAGCCTGTTTCCTCTGTATCTTGGCAGCAAACCTCGAGGCAGTTTGGCATTAGACAATGCAAGCACAAATCCTTTTGGGTCTCCAGCTGCATCTTTGTACCTGAATTTATTCAAGCCCAGCACTAAATCATTGGCCATGCAATCTGAACCCAACATCTTCTTCAGAATGTTAGATGGTTCCCTCTGCTTCAATGCTTTGCGACATTCAGTAGCAATAGTTTCTAGTGGATGTAGGTGGCAATTTAATTCATTAATTTTTTTGCCCCAGGAATTCTCTAATCGTTCAATGGTGGCATGGTTAACAGCTGCCCTGTCTGTCATAGAATTTGAAACAGACGCAATTATTTCTGACCTTAACTTTGGAAAGTCTACTGTGTTGTCCTTTATTTTGTCAGCTTTGTGAAAAGCACAATGTACCTCAACTAAATTGTCTACAGACTGATTAATGTGCACTTCATAGTCCTCTGCAGTTCCCCCAGCCAACGGATCAACTGCAATAATGTGGCACTTGTCAGATGAAGTTACATGTATTGAATTGACGTGTACACCCTCCTGAGTTGTTGCATCAAAACCTAATGTCATATCCTTGTTCTCTAGCATATGCTCAGCCACTTGAAAATCTGAAATGGTGCCAAGTTCACGGCACATCATTTCCACTGTGCTCCTATGTGGGACATCTCCGATATCAACACCAGTGCGTTTTGCAAACTGAGAAATTAAAGTGGGTAGTGTTGTCAAAAGACCCGGTACTTCGGTACCAAGTCGGTACTAAAAAAACGTAAATGTCACGGTACCAAGTTTTCTTAAGTACCGGTGGTACCGAGGACCCGTTCAAACCCGGTTCCTTGATGCGCATGCATGCACGCATGCACTGAGCGCGTGCTGTTGCGCGTCCTCTTTATTAAAACGCTGAGACACACACACACGCGTATTGCGCGTGGTAAGCGCGCTCATAATGTAAGAGACGCCGCGCGACCACAACATTGCCCAACATCAGATGGCAAACGTAAAGCAAGCGGAACGAAACTGCTCGTTATTGTGTGGTTGAAGGACCGTTTATCAGTTTGGACCAAAGCAGCGCGAGCCGATCGTGATCATGCGACACTGCTACTACACAGCGCTAATAAGAGATCCAGTAAAGAAAGCATTTGAGTTCGCCACAGAAGTAATAACATTGCTGCGAGATCTAGTGACAAACATTCACATTTCTCCATTATTAACGGATCAAACAGCGCTGATGTAGAAACCAGGAAGAAACATTGTGCCATGAATGAACTATCCAGTGTCCACAGATCTGCAGCATTCACCATGGATTTACTGTAGTAACACTAACTGCAACCATGGAAGTTTGGCAGGAATAGTAGGCATAATGCCTTCAAGTAACATTACGTCGGTTTATTTTGACATTATGAATACAATTGCTCCCCTCAAATGTTAATCTGAACTAAAATAAACCTTTGTTTATAACTACTACAATATTACATTTCATTTTTTCCAAGGAGCTGTTTTGTTTTATATGCTCATAAGAAGAGTCAATTATAGCTCTAGAATTGCTCAAAGTAAAAAAAAATCATACTTTATGATTTTAGTTTTAATAAAATTAAATTTAAATCAAGGAAATTTCCCTGGCATTTCTTTCTTTTTGCTGTATCAAAAACATACCGAACCGAACCGTGACACAAGTGTATCATATATATCGAACCAAACCGTGAATTTTGTGAACCATTACACCCCTAGTAATCATGTAAATTTCCTGCACCTGTCATAGACATCCAAATGACGTCCAAAAAATTACCCAGTTCAAAGGTCCAATGTTGAACATCAATATGACGTCCAAGTTGGGTCATGGTTGGACGTCCAAATAGTGGACCTAGTTTGGACGTCGAATAGATGTCCAGAATTGGTCATGGACCGACGGACCCAATATAGACATGATCTGCACGTCTATCCGACGTCCAATGTTTAGTGGGTAGTTCCATAGTTCATGGATAATTTGTTGTTTTGTCGTTAGTGAAAATCAATATTGACCTTGTATTTGAAAAATGATCCTCATACTGTATAAAAACAATACTAATTCAGACTAAGTTCATTCGCATTCGGAGATTGACTATTTTTGAAACGGTGCGAACTGCGCTCTCCATGATGACGAGGAAGTATCAGCAAATAACTTATTGATTTTTAGCCCTTTGGTACCGAAATTGGTACCGATAACCGTGGATTTTCACTGGTATTGGTACCGAATACTGACATTTTGGTACCGTGACAACACTAAAAGTGGGGATGTTTTTAGTAGGAAGATTATTTACTATTGCTTCATAAACAAGCATCCTCATTTCTGTGGGATACTGCTTCTCCTCCTTTTTAAATTTTGAGTCACGCTGCCGATCATTAACTGTATCCTGTAGCCACATATTGTCACATTGCAGCTGGCAGATGGCATCATTTTTTTCTCTGAGCTTGCCCTGCAAATCAGCAATGGTAGCATCTTGTCCGTCATTTAGTCCTTGTGCCCGAATTGTCCTCCTTCGAGTTTTATTGTGGTGTTTTAAACGTTTGTGCATTTTTTGTAATTTTGTTAGTTTTCCTTTAACATCACAAAGTTCCTTCACTATGGCTAGTTTGGAGTATCTGGAATGAATTTCAGCAATTTTTAAGTCTTTTTTTGCTAATGATGCATCTTTCCATTTCAGAAGTTGTCTGAGATGTTTTACTTGTACAACCTGTAGTGCTGGTGCCTTCAATTTAGCTCTTAATTTTTTACTTTGTTCAAGTGATTTTGCTTCATCTCAGCTCTTTGTCTTGCAACAAAAGCTAATGTCTGTTGCATCTTAAGTTTCCTTGGTGTCAACAAACCCTTTCGCTGTAAGGAACGAATAGATAGTGGTGTGTCAGGGGTGCCTGGTACCTTGGACTTTGTTGTTTTCATCAGTGTTGTTGGACTTTCACTTGATGTTGATTGAACATCTGGTGTGTGTAATGTGTAATCTGAATCAGTGGGTCCAACATCTCCAGTGGAAGGCAGACTTGGGTCATCATGCATATCAACACCATGTGGAGGCTGACCATTGTTCAGATCAAAGGGTCCTAAGGCTGGGCTGGGAGCAACATCAGTGATGGAAGAAAGGCTTCTCGCTTGATAAGAGAACTCGAAGAGAAGACGCAGTAGGACTGGGATCCTCAGACATCACTACATCAGCTTGAACATCAGGCATGT
The DNA here is from genome assembly GCA_022829085.1 of Abramis brama. NCBI lineage: Eukaryota > Metazoa > Chordata > Actinopteri > Cypriniformes > Leuciscidae > Abramis > Abramis brama. The sequence continues at coordinate 607,097 of CM040787.1, read as the reverse complement.
CAGGGACTGCTGTGAATTTGACAAAATCTTCAAGGCATATCTGTAAAAAAATCAAATGGAGGCAATTATTTTATTTTTATTATAATGCATTGATGATAACACTGTCATATTCCAGAATCATCAGCAAGTATGATTTAATATTGTACTCAATTTATATGATTAATATTATTAGAGACTTCAGGCAATTAACTGTTATTGCTACTGTTATCAGCTACAGTTATTGAAGAAAAAACAGTATATGGGGTCATGCTTACCTTTGTGTAACTGTCCATGTCTGACTGACGAGTGAGGTGGTGCTCATATTTCTGCACTCTCTTTGCCAAGTGTCTTATGTGATGGGGATTGAGTGTACAGTGGAGCATTTCTTGGATAGCTTTCACAGTTTCGGCTGGAGACTTGTCGCCGACATGATAAAGTAACAGCAGATGTCCATTCTTTAGTTGATCATGTGTAGATGGCAGCTGACTGAAGTTTCCTCCAAAAACAACCGGCCCCTCCCTGGCTCTAGCTTCTCTGGACATTTTTTTTTTTTTTTTTTTGACCTTTGGCATTTTTGCTGAATACACCAGAAAAATGTGTAAGTGGAAGACACTTCATTTTTCGATTTTTTTTTTTTTTTTTTTTTTTTTTTTCTTTTCTTTTTTTCTTGAGAAAAATTAACATGCATCTACTGTTAGGCTACCTGATATTTATCCAAATGAATCGATATTGACTCAAGATTGAAATCAAATCACAAGTTGTAACATGTCATTGTCACTAAACACTAAACCAAATGTTTTGACAATCACAACTTACACCAAAAAATGATGGACTGAGTTTAGACACAACTGTTACATCCTGCTTAAATTTCCCTGATTGTCTGGACAGAATGTTCAAAATATCTTATTTTCATGAGCATACAAATGTTCTTATTTATTGTTCTATTTATTTTATACTATTGTACTATTGAGACAATAAGTTTGCAGTAATGTTAACTTACAGCCTCAGTTCAGTAACTATCTGAACCACCACAATGGTTCACCTCAGCCAAGGAGATCTGCCAGTGTGTTTGGGATGAGAACGATGACCAAAAGTATCTTTATGCAACTTTGTACAACACAGACTGGAAGATCCCCGTCTACTCTGCGTATGTGTTCAGGAGGAGCATAAGTGTTGGGAGGTGTGATCCTTGGTACATTGAACCTCAGGTAATTATTCAACTGTATATTATTATAGTATATTGGTCACACTTTAGGTTTCCTAAAACTACTATGTACTTACTTTTAAAAATAAAGTACATGTGTTGATATTGTACTGTAAACACTTGTGCTGTTATTGAGGATGATATGGGTAATATTAGCACAGGTTTACTGGTTTAAGAGGTTAACAGTGTCATTATAGATGGGATTACATGCAGGTATACTATAATATAACTACAATAATATAAAAAAAACGTGTATGTACACAATAAGTGCATTGTATCAAATAATTCATTCAAATGTTAGAACATAGTAGTTAAAGGAGTAGTTCACTTTTAAAATGAAAATTCTGTCATCATACTCACCCTCATGTTGTTTCAAACCTGTATGAATTTCTTTCTTCTGCTGAACACAAAGGAAGATATTTAGAAGAATATCAGTAACCAGTATATGATGACAGAATTTTCATTTTAAAAGTGAACTACTCCTTTAAAGACAGCTAAATTAAAGTGGGACCAGTATATTTATTTAAAATAACAATAATTAATGTGAAATTTGACTGATAGTTTGAGTTTCTTCTTTCTTTCTCTCTCTCATGTCCTTTAGCTGGATGATGCCAATGCTGAGCCATGTATGGCACCTAAAGGTCACAGAGTCATTAATAAGCAGGCTATGAATAGTGACTATAAAGGACAGGACCGTAATAAGCCTAAATATGACAGAGGTCATCTCTACCCAGTTCAGCACACATACGATACTCTCTCCATGCTGGCCACCTCCACCCTGACCAACGCCGCTCCACAGGACTCAGGTTTCAATCAGGGTCAATGGAAGAATCATGAGAGGGCTGTTATTGACTATCTGAAAGAATGTGATTCTGTGGCTTATGTGGTGACTGGTGTAGTTCCTGATCATAACATAAAACTGAAAGATAGAGTTACTGTCTCAAAGTATTACTGGAGAGCCACCTGTTCTGAAGAAAAGTGTTCTGTGTCCTGTTCTGTCATCTGAAGAAAAGTGTGATCACAGGGCAGGGTTACATAGGACCCTATGGCAATAACAAGATAGTGCAGCCATTATCAATTACAGCCCTACAGACACAGCTGGCCACAGAATATGGTGTGAATACTATTGTAATTTTTCCAGGCCTACCAGGTTATTGTAACTAGTTTAGCCTTTAGCCTATGAGCTAAAAGTGGATGATCTGGCATCTGCATCTCTGACTGGAGTTGGTAATATCTGGAATCAGATCTTCATACTCTAGATCATGACTTCATAATCCTGTCCTGCCTTTCTGTTATTTTAATGAAGATCTCCAGCCATCTTTGTCCACTTCACTGTTTCACTGTTACTGGATTAACATGTGTGTGTAATAAATGCTGGATGTGTAATCAGTTACATTTAATAAAGACTGTGTGCAAATGTGTATTAATGTGTTTAAACCCTTTATTCAAATATAGCACACTTTAGTGAAGCTTTAGTGTATTTACAGAAAACATGCTCATGTTGCTCTTAAAGTATATTTTATGAGTACTTTCTGTAATAACAGCAAAATAATTAAGCTTTTAGTGTTTAAAATATATGTACTTTATAAACGCTCAAGCCTAATGCAATATATTTTAAATATTAATATTTTGAAAAACATTTTTTACATTTACAATGTGCCAACTTAATGTATTAATGTATAAACATTTGTCAACTATTATTAAGCATTGCAATAAGCATAGTTAATATATTGTTCACTTTTACTTGCTTGTACGTGTAAAGGCTGTTGTCCATTAGTTTGTACAACTGAAGATTTCAACATATTATTTGAAAGGCATCAATACAATTTTCCAAAGATGTTTAAAAAGTTTTTACTTGTTTAAATTGAACCCACACGTGTAACACACACGACTAAAGCTGATTGGTTCCGTTGAGCGGCTGTGATTGGTTATGATAATGAGCACCTCAGAGCTTCTGGTTATCAGATGTGTGTGTGTGTGTGTCATCTCTGCGTGTGTGTTTGAGTGTGATTAGATTTAGAAGTATACATTTAAACCTCTATTATATAGAGCGATCGCGTCTCTTTAGAGGACTCGGAGGAAACCACACGACTCGCATGGAGATTAGGGGATGTTTTAGCGATGAATGGACAGTTTTGGAGAATCGATAGGAGGGATGTACATCTCAGGTTTCATTAAAATATCTGTTTTTCTTTCAATGAACTAAAGTCTTAAATGGTCTGGAACTGCTGAAGGGTGACTGATGATAGAGTTTAGAGGTTTCTGGGGAACTAATTCATATTAAACGTAGTTATGTGCTTTATTTTACCCAGCTTCATGTCTGCATGCCGTGTGACTTCTGGAACCTCGTTATTCTGTGACTCTAGGTAAGATCTGTATTACATTAACGACACTTGTCTGCGCCAGTCGTATTTTTGACAGTTTAAAAGCACGTCTTTTTCAGTGCAGCTACATTCAGTTTGACCAATCAGAGCCAAGCTTTTCAGTTTGACCAATCAGAGCCGAGCTTTTCAGTTTGACCAATCAGAGCCGAGCTTTGAGTCGCAGCAGACTGGAAGAGACCTGCCCTCAGCACTACTGGTCAGCTTTAGCTGTTAGCATGAGTGGCTGAGGTGTAGTTGTGTCCTGTGGATCTGAACCCCTGAGGGCCGTCACAGGAGCTCAGCTCAGCACAGGTGAGGTCAGTGTTAGCTGTTAGCATAAGAGTGTCTGAGGTGTAGTGGTGTGAACCCCTGAGAGCCGTCACAGGAGCTCAGCACAGGTGAAGGTCAGTGTTAGCGGTTAGCATGAGTGGCTGAGGTGTAGTTGTGTCCTGTGGAGAGATCTGAACCCCTGAGAGCCGTCACAGGAGCTCAGCTCAGCACAGGTGAGGTCAGTGTTAGCTGTTAGCATAAGAGTGTCTGAGGTGTAGTGGTGTGAACCCCTGAGAGTCGTCACAGGAGCTCAGCACAGGTGGAGGTCAGTGATGCGAGACGAAGCAGGAGAGAGAGTTTATCAGCTTTATTAAAGAGAAAGGTGTTTATGCGGTCAGCACACACGCTCCTCCGACACCCTTGATCTTCTCCTCGGCCCGCCGGCTGAAGAACTTGGCCTTCACGATCACCGGCTGCTTCGGCAGCTTGCCTTTGCCCAGCACTTTGAAGTAGCCCTGAAACACACAGGTCAGAGGTCAGAACCAGACAGTTTCTGGGTCCCATTGACTACCATAGTAGGAAAAAAATATACTATGGGTCAATGGGATCCAGAAACTGAAATTCATACAGGTTTGAAACAACATGAGGGAGAGTATATGATGACAGAATTTTCATTTTAAAGTGGAGTATCCCTTTAATAGCAAAGGCATGTGTTTAAAGAAGTTGTTGCACATTTGAAGCTGATATCAAACATTGCAGGGCAGGTTGAGCTCCAGGAACAGGATTGGGCTGTGAGTGTGTGTGTGTGTGTGTGTGTGTGTGTGTGTGTGTGTGTGTGTGTGTGAGAGTGTGTGTGTGTGTGTGTGTACTCACGGCGCGCACGACGTCGATGATGGGCATTGGGCCTCTGAGCAGTGTGTGTGTGTGTGTGTACTCGGCGCGCACAACGTCGATGATGGGCATTGGGCCTCTGAGCAGTGTGTGTGTGTGTGTGTGTGTGTGTGTGTGTACTCACGGCGCGCACGACGTCGATGATGGGCGCGGGGCCGTCGGGCTTCTGGCCGTAGTTCACCCTCGTCTGCTCGCTGACCAGCGTCCACAGCTTGTCCAGGTTATAATTTTGGTTCACTTGCAAAAAGAGCAGTGTGAAAGCGAACCGTACCAAACAACAACAAAAAAAAATGATTTGGTCCGGACCAAAGCAAGTGACCTATCGGACTTTCCTGGTGTGAATACACCCTTAAAAAAAATCATCATGCTACCCCCATTATGGTTGAACCTCGGAAGCTACACCAGTTACTATTGCCAAGAGATTTATTATTAAAGGACAAGTTCAGTATTTTACACTTAAAGCCCTGTTTACAGATCGTTTCTGATGAAATAGAACGGTTAAGATTAAATTTTGGACACATGCTGCTGTCCCGAGAATTTTAGGTTTCTTTCGCTCCCCCCCCCCACCAGTAGACTGGTTGCATAGGTGCACTCGAACACTCCTTCCTAAAACGCATTAAACATTCATTTACAAAGACATGAAACTCACTGAGTGGTCAGGGGTGTTCACTGATAAGCTCACACAAAAATCGCTGCAAAAGATGCTTTCCAACAGGTGTTTTACCATTCGCTGTAAAACTGTGGACCTATTTTTCCAAACGCCTCACACCCGTACATTCTTCCGTTGAGAGCTTGAATAATAGATACTCCAGCCCAGTTGGTGGCGATAATGCACCTTTGCAAGCAAACCACTGGCATTTCATTGTTTGCGATCATCGACAGTTTGCTATCCGCCGTAAAAAAAAAAAACACGAAGAAGAAGAAGAAAACAACCCCATTTCAGTTACGGCGGCGGAGTAATACCGTACCTCACAGCTCACCCAATACAAGTCAATGGAGTTGGACAAAAAATACAATAAAACACCTGTTGGAAAGCATCTTTTGCAGCGATTTTTGTGTGAGCTTATCAGTGAACACCCCTGACCACTCGGTGAGTTTCTGGTCTTTGTAAACGCTTTCAGCATCAATCTCACGCTCTCACGCACACGCAAGAAATGTCACGCCAAAATCCACGTTTCTCCCCTCTCAATCCGTTAATTTTCTGTTGATGACTATACTAGACCACAGCGTATTAATGACAGGAAAGGAGTTTAAGGCACACAGCTGTAACATCTGCCCACAACGTTCTCACTGCAGTATTCTCTGATCGTTGATTCGCTGAAACCTGATACGTCAGTTGCGTGTGGAAAGTTCAGAGAGAGTTCAGAGCATAGGTTCGGAGTCGGAGCCGTTTATATACTGTCTATGGTCGGAGCCACTGATGCACGTTTGAAAGTTTGGATGATAATCAAGGTAAGCAGATAATAAAATGGTGTGCATTGTTACTACAGAGTGCGGTGACTAATTAGTCGAATTGTCAAATCGGGCAAGTGGCATTTTAAAATTCCCCAAATTATGAAAGGTTGCCCAGATTGTGTTGAGCCTGCCACAGTCAAATGTGGATGCTGAGCGAACCTTGTTATTGGCCTAAACTAGGGATGTCCCGATCCGATCACGTGATCGGAAATCGGGCCCGATCATGTGGTTTCAGACTCGATCGGAATCGGACGTTACCTCCCGATCAGGACTCGGATATATATATGTATATATATATTCTCATTATTTTTTAACACATCTATAGTTATGCGGTGGCACAGAGTTACGCCGGATTCACACTGCACGCGTTAGCAGAGCGTAAGCAGCGCAGGAGCAGTGCGTACGGTGAGCAGGAGCAGGACACCCGCGTTTTGCTTTCACACTGGCAGCGTTTGTCACGCGCGGCTGAACCGCGGGTTGTGTACAGACAGAGTAGCCTACTCTATAATGGATAAGTTGGCATTGCTTTATTTCGTTTTCAAATACATTTAAGAGAAAAGACTTGTCAAGAAGCTTATTTTATTAATAATTTCATTTATATAACTTTTGGTTCATCTTTGTTTTTATTGTTCTGGCAACAAGTTTGTTTTTGGACATTTGTTTTGTTTTTAAATTGCTGTTGGTCATTTTATCGACTGTTTAAAACAATAGATATCATCAATGCACTTTTTGGATAAAACTGCGGTGTATTTTGGCCATGATCAATGCATTGTCACTTTAATTCAGCGTAAGCGGCGCAGCAAAAATAGACTCGGCGCCGAAACTAGCGCGGCACTCCTGCTCTAATGTCTAATCTGTTAACATGGGCACCGAAAAAAAGACGCGCTGCATGCTCTGCTAACCCCTCATTTACACTGAACACGTCTGCGGTGCATTACGGCTGCGACACGGCTACCGGAGCTGATCGCGCCCATTCTAGTCAATGCTTGTGTTTACACCGGCCGCAACGCGGCGCGTTTCAGAAGCTTCCCAGAAGCGGCTCTCCGCGCCGCTTCGCTAAATATAGGCGCCTAGCATAGACAGTATAAGAAGTGGACAGAGCCATCTCATTGGATCTCAATTGAGACAAGTGAAGCCCATTTTTAGCGATTTCTTAGCACTTCCTTTCCTGACGCGCAGACTCAAACCGAGCAAAGCGTTACACGGACCACGTGAGCAACCCGTCTGTCTTCTAGTAGCTGTGCCAAGAGAAATCTGAATCATTCCCTTCCGAATCTTGCAGAGACGGAGAGTGTGAGTAGGAGCTGTCCATGAGCTGGAGCAGGAGCAACTTTTGCTAAGTATTCTGATTAATTATTTTGTCATTTTGCCTCCATGTCCCCCCGATTGCCCGCGAGCTTCTCCTCCCGTCCATACGGTAATCTCTCTACTGTGCGACAGAGAGTCGCGTGGTTATGACGCAATCGTTAGCCTACTTTTACAAAAACTGCTTCTACGGGGCCATAACATAAGCTACAAGGTAATGGAGCATTTTATACATTGTCGTGTTTCTTTAGAAATAAATAATGGACAAATGGAGTCTTCAAACGCCTCAGATGTAAAGTTATTCGCTGTCAAAGTGACGCCAAAATGAATGGGAGTCAATGGGATGCTAACTGTAGGTGAAGTTCTGCTACAAGATGGTGGCACGCGGCCGGCTTCAACTTCCGGTCGACTTCCTTCCCGCCTGGCGCCTAGTCTATTTTTGACGGACGCGCGTCCAAGTCGCACCGGAAATACAAAATAAAAGTAAAAAAAACATTGTCAAATTCAAAATAAACACCCTGTGCAAACTCCCAAACGTATTACACACCAATATCCTTGGTAGAAACCATAGACTGTATGGTAGAAACTCAAAAATCAAGAAAAACCACGTCAGACAGGCAAATCACGTGGTCTCGCGCATCCAGTCGCTCTGCTTCTGAAATGCTCCTGGTGTGAGTTGGCACCACGTGGAGGACGGAATAAAACCTTGTCGCAGACGTAATGCACCGCACACGCGTGCAGTGTGAAACCGGCGAGTGCAGTTCCTAAAAGCACATTACTGGCTTTGCAAACACTGTGGCACAGTGTTTGCACTGTTTGTTTACATGCCTGCTGGGTGTTTTAAGTTGAGGTGCTATTTGTTTATATATTAGACTTTTTTATATATTTACTGTTGCACTAAGTCCAAAAGTGAAGAATTTATGTTATTTATTACTTGATTGTTCATGCTACCTCACAGAAGTGCTCTGTTTGTTAACAGAGTTGTTGAATGTTAAAATAAGGTGAATTAAATAAAAAATAAGGAACATCCTGGATCTGTTTTTCGCTCTTCTTTATTCTTTTTTTATGTATTATAGAAGTATCGGATCGGGACTCGGTATCGGTAGATACTCAAAATCAAATGACTCGGACTCGGACTCGAGGGCAAAACAACCTGATCGGGACATCCCTAGCCTAAACAAGACTGACACCAGGGACAGATTGTCACTTGATGGCACCCTGTGAGTGATGGGAATTAAGTTCGGATAATTTTACTGACTCACTTGTTTGATCTCGTTCATTAAAATGAACAAATCTTTTTTCGAGTCATTTCGTTAATTTAAGTGGCTTTAAATGTTATACTTTTAACAGCCAAATTCCACGAACACATCCACCTACGCAGTCTTTATCATATTCTAAATTAAGAAATCATTATAATGCAGTCAAAAATAATTTACAGGGAACAGAAATAATTACTTTACCTTACGAGTCTTTTGTTCATTTGTCACGTCACGTGACAGACACATTACGGTTCATGACCGGATTGAACCCTGCTTCAGATACGAGCTCCTGCAGAGGTGGTGAAGCAGGCCAACTCTGCCACTGTGGCACAGGCTACAACAGGCCTCATGTGTGGAACTTGTGCTGTGGTTTTCTGGGGAGGTGGAGTAACTATTATGTGTCCCTTTTGTTTTGAGATTTCTTATTGTTTTGATGTTGTTGTTTTACATATTTGTTATTTAATCTATCTTATTTTTTTTATGTCAGTCGATCAATCAATAAATTAATTTTACATTTTGAAAACACGTTTCCATTCTATTAGTTTTTTTGTTTTTTACCATAAATCAGGGTTTATATTAAGTAAACAAGGACTAACATTTTTTAAATTAGGGTTAGGGTTGCCAAAAATGTTCCCCATGTGCGCGCGCACTTGTCAGGTTTCCATCTCCACCTCGTCCATCATCACCTCCCACTCATTCTCTCTTTCCGCCCTCTCTGCCTTTCACCCGTTCATTATCCCCGGACTACTAATCACCGTCACCTGCATCCCATCACCAGCACTCCATATATACTTGTTCTCTCCCTGCAGTCTATTGTCTGGTCTCGTCATTTCATGACTCACAGACTCTCTGCTATCACTTACCCGTTGACTTACCTGAGACGATATCCTCTTCCATCCGCATGCCGACCATCTTCATCGATCTTCCACAATCATCTGCAAATCAAGAGAGAGAGAAGGACTCAGTCACTTTCCAGCTAAGCATCTCTGAATATCTGTGTTGTTGTTACTCACCATTGATCCACTTCTCCGATTCATTCTGCAAATTAAAGAGTCAAACTTACCATCTTGTCTGTCTCATCTGTGAACCCTGACAGCACTGAAGTTTTACAGAGTCTCACTCCAGCCAAAGTCCCAAAGTTGGCAACCCTGGAGAGGTGGTCTTCATTCTAGATTTCTCTGTTCCCCCTTTCTCTGCCTTCTCACCCCATCATCTCTATGTTTCCTCTCACGCCCTCATGACTTTGTTTCTCTGCCTTTATGTTTCTCTGCGGTGGTAGAGTAAGGTTGAGCTTATATACATTACAGAGCGGCTTCCTTTTATGGTAACAAACTATGTTGCTTGAGCTTTAAAAATGGAACATATACAGTATGTCATGCTAACACATGGCACAAACCACTTCCATATTAGGAACTATCTTTGTTGTTTACATCTGCATCAGTTTGAACATGTTACATTGCACACACCCCTCTACAAAATATAGCTCATCCACCTGTCTCATGTGATCCTCACATGGTTCCATGCTATATATAGTCTCCTCATGCACTCAATACATGCACATAAAACTCTGTCTTGACAAAATACAATATGAAATTATTATGAAAATGAATAAAGAAAAATAATACAGATACATAACATTAAAGTTTTAAGACTTCAGACATATAGTCTGAAAAACAATTGCCTAATCTGGATGGTTTGAGAGGCGCACGCAGTAATTTACCTATATATTTCATAATGTTTATAAAGTTGTTTTATTTTACTTTACGTGCACAATGTGATGTGCTATTCATGATGTTGATTGGATTTGTCGCATTTCTGTTGAGATACACATGTAATCGTGATGTTGTAATGTTCAGTTTTCTTTCAGTCATAATATGCTTTTTCAAAGACAGATTCACTCTGTAATTGTTGAACCTAATTATTAAATTAATAAAATCTGACTGCCCATATATAATGGCTAATTAGCTGAAACAAACACTAAATGTGTGTAAAGTTCATAAGATAGAGCTCAAGCGTTTGAGTGTAAACAGCAATAAAGCCTTTAATGTGCTAAAACTAGATCATCAGCAGTGCAATGTGAACCTCTTCAGCTTTTAACTCTTTCTTGTGTAGTGAAACCTACAGACGTGTGTTTCTATCTCCTCCCCTTGTGTGTTAAACTCTATAAAGAGAGAGAACATCTACATTCTCCACTCTCGCCTCTTCTGACACAGAGAAATCCAGAGATTCAGTTTCTGCTCTCACAGTTTGAGTTCATCATGAAACTGCTTGTTCTTCTTCTGTTGCCTTGCCTCTCTCTGAGTGAGGTTGTGAAGGATTTTGGTAATTGCAGACAGTTCTTTTTGGAGAAAAAACCTCCTCAATTCACAGTACAATGGGGCACAGCACCACCACCATGGTTCAACTCAGCCACAGTACCACCACAGTGGGTCAACTCAGTCAAGGAGATCTGCCAGTGTCTTCTGGACAACAACAATCAGAAAATGTATTTTTATGCAACTTTGTACAACACAGCATGGAGGATCCCCATCTACTCTGCGTATGTGTTTTATAGGACTGAAAGTGTTGAGAGGAAAGATCGTTGGTACATCGAACCTCAGGTAATTATTCAACTGTATATTATTATAATACTGTATATTATTATAGTATATTGGTCACACTTTATATTAGGTGTCTTTAACTACTATTTACTTACATCAATAGAAATAAGTTCAATGTAGGCTTATAGTGTTGATGTAGTCCTGTAAACACTTGTGCTGTTGTTGAGGAGGATACGGGTAATATTAGCACAGGTTTACCTGTTTAAGAGGTTAACAGTGTCATTATAGATGCAATACATGCAGGTATACTATAATATAAGTTCAATTGTAAAAACTTGTATGCAGTATGTACACAATAAGTAAATTAATTCATTCAAATGTTAGTAGATAGTAGTTAAAGACAATTAAATTAAAGTGGGTCCAGTATATTTATTTAAAATGACAATCAATAATTTGTATTTTAACTGAAACAGTCTGAGGTTGGCTATTTTTTAATATTTCTCTCTCATGTCCTTTAGCTGGATGGATATAATAATAAGCCATGTATGGCAGCTAAAGGTCGCAGTATCATTACTAAGCAGGCTGTGAATGATGACTATGAAGGACAGGACCTTAATAAGCCTTCATATGACAAAGGTCATCTCTACCCAGTTCAGCACACAGACGATGATGACTCCATGCTGGCCAGCTCCACCCTGACCAACGCCGCTCCACAGGACGCATGTTTCAATCGGCTTCAGTGGTACAATCATGAGAAGGATGTTATTGAAGAGCTGGAGTCCTGTGAATCTGAGGCTTATGTGGTGACTGGTGTAGTTCCAGATCCCAACAAAAAACTGAATAATAGAGTTACTGTCTCAAAGTATTACTGGAGAGCCTACTGTTGTAAGAAGAACAATGAGTACATAGGGAAGGGTTACTTTGGACCTGATGGCACTGACATGACAGTGAAGACATTATCAGTTACAGAGCTACAGACAAAGCTGGCCAGAGATTACGGTGTGAAAAATATTAAAATTGTAATTTTCCCAAGCCTATCAGCCCCACCACCACTACCACCCACACCACCACCAAGCCACAAAAGACTCTGGGAAGATGAAGACTATAGATGATGATTTGTCTAGTTTAGCCTTTAGCCTATGAGCTAAAAGTGGATGATCTGGCATCTGCATCTCTGACTGGAGTTGGTAATATCTGGAATCAGATCTTCATACTCTAGATCATGACTTCATAATCCTGTCCTGCCTTTCTGTTATTTTAATGAAGATCTCCAGCCATCTTTGTCCACTTCACTGTTTCACTGTTACTGGATTAACATGTGTATGTAATAAATGCTGGATGTGTAATCAGTTACATTTAATAAAGACAGTGTGCAAATGTGTATTAATGTGTTTAAACCCTTTATTCAAGCCCCCCCACACACACACTTACTGAAGCCCACATGAACCTCAACAGCCACAGTCTGATCTTGTGATTTAAAGGGGGGGTGAATTGCTATTTCATGCATACTGAGTTTTTTACACTGTTAAAGAGTTGGATTCCCATGCTAAACATGGACAAAGTTTCAAAAATTAAATTGTACGTTTGAAGGAGTATTTCTGTGCCAAAAATTGTCCTTCTGGTTTGTCACAAGTTTCGGAAAGTTTTTTTCGAGTATGGGTCTGTGTGACGTAAGATGGGGCGGAATTTCCTTATATGGGTCCTAAAGGGCACTTCTCCGCGGGCGCGCGCGCACTCGTAGACCAGACAGACAGAGAGAGAGAGAGAGAGAGAGAGAGAGAGAGAGAGAGAGAGAGAGAGAGAGAAAGCAGTACGTTACCTCATCAAAGCGCTCTGGTCAGCTCACCAAAGAAGTGTGTTTTTGGTCACCAGGGCAAGACAACCCTGCACAGATTCCCAAAGAACCCAGCGCTAAGGGACCAGTGGATGGAGTTTGTTTTTTCAGAGACTGTTTGTTCCCTGCATTTCGACGATGATTGTTTTATAAACAAAGCCCAGATCGACGGATTTGCAGATCGTCTAATGCTTAAGGATCGAGCAGTCACAATGATAAAGGTTCGCGGTCGCTAACGGTGAGTAAGAAACTGCTTCACATGTCTCTGTGTGTTGTTAGCTCGGTTAGCACAGCTTTACCACCGGCTGCACGGCCCGCCTCCAGACGCCCGTTTTTTTCCGGAAAGACTCGGTACAGTCTATAAGACCAACGCTACTTTTGCGTCATCGAAGGGCAACGCCCCTTTTTGGGGGAAGACAAACGGATTCCCCTGAGAACAGAACTCGCTCGCTCTAGACCTGCAAAGTTTCTTGATAGCAAAAATGGCACAAACATACACTCTCTTTGACGGCCGAGGACCGTGAGCGGTATTTAAAGAAGCTACTGGATAGGGAGTTACAGAGGTGTCCCTTTGAAATGGTCGAAAACTGGATTAATGACCCCACGCAGTGGCCAAATATGGACTATTCAGACATCTAACGTTACCACTATCTCGTGGAATCACCAAGTAAGTAACGTTAGCCTATTTTTTTGTCATTAACACACTCACAGTATGACAAACTAGACGATGAGGCCATGTCAAGATCGAGTCGGTGGTTTACTTGGATCATATTTCACTTGATTTAAGCTATTAACAGTTTTGTTGTCGACTAGCTATACTAGTAAGAAACCCTCAAACACTGTAATCAGAACAATCATGTCAGAGGCTAAAAACATAAATAGTCCGTACCTTAAGTGGGGTAGAGACAATGAAAAACATGCCCCATACATAGGTCCCATACATATTTTGCCGTACACTGTAAACCTTTTTACAACTTTCAAAGTCCTAGCACTTTCTAGACACAAGCAGAAACCAGCCAAGTCCACTTTAGTCCTAGCCTGCCACTATTTCAACAGTAAAATCAGTTAACAGCCAAGGTAGCGTGCCTAGTGAGAGCTAACGTTAATCACGTAGCTGCTAGCAGCTTCGTCTTTCTAACTAGTAAGTTATAGCTAGTCGACAACAAAACTATGTCAATAGCTTAAATCAAGTGAAATATGATCCAAGTAAACCACCGACTCCTCTTGACATGGCCTCATCGTCTAGTTTGTACTATTTTTTACAGTCCATGAGTTTGTCATACTGTGAGTGTGTTAATGACAAAAAAATAAATAGGCTACTTACTTGGTGATTCCACGAGATAGTGGTAGATGTCTGAATAGTCCAAAGAGAGTGTATGTTTGTGCGATTTTTGCTATCAAGAAACTTTGCAGGTCTAGAGCGAGCGAGTTCTGTTCTCAGGGGAATCCGTTTGTTTTCCCCCAAAAAGGGGCGTTACCCTTCGATGACGCAAAAGTAGCGTTGGTCTATCTGTCTTTTATAAATATAATAAAACTAAAGACTTTTTGGAGATATGAAAGATGCAATACTACTCTATAGGTACTCAAGATTAACAGGAGATTGAGTGAAAATGAGCATTTCACCCCCCCTTTAAGAAGAAACGGTGACTGGAGAAATGCTGTCCCGGCGATACTTATTCTCCCGTCACAGTGAACTGCTCATGATAGGATGTTGTACCCGCCCGTCCGCTTATGTTCCTCCGCACACCTGCAGCTTAAAGCATGAAACAGCGATCGGGTTTATGGATATCTGACGACGGCACTGTCTTCAACACTCCTGATTGAAGAGGCTTCACAGTAAAACACAGTTGCTGCTTTAAACATCCAAGTTGATTGCACTTAAAAATGTAAGTTATTTAAACTTAAGTTACATTAAACTGACTTAAAATTGTACTTTTTTTCACTTAAACTGAAAAATTTGTTGAATCTTATATAACTTAAAAAAAAAGTTGAAAATGATTTTACATATTTCGATTAAAATATGATTGAGTTAAAACAATGTAAAAGCTTAAGTTGTCAACTTATTGATCATATAATTGTTTAAAGTGTAGTATTAACAGTTTACTATAGAAATGTTCAGCGACTGACAGTAATAGAGCTTCTAGAGAGACAAACTACTCAACTTCACTATTTTGAATTGAAAATATGCAATCATGATTCACGTAATTCATAATTGAACATGACAAGAAATGTTTGCATTTTCGACATATTAAGACATAAGAATTAATATGTGCACATTAAACACACACATATATATATATATATATATATATATATATATATATATATATATATATATACTTTATAATACAATTTGACCTACAACTTCTTTTACCATTCTTATTTATTTCTTTAAATCCCTTTTAATGGTTTATTTTTTTAATGAGGTGACATCATTATTTATTAAACCTCTCCCCCCGCCTATGCAACTACATAAAGGTTCCCTTGCATCAAGGATGTTGGTTTTCAGTGATCAGCTGCTGAGAGCATAAAACCACAGAAACCACACTATAAACCAGTGCGGAACAGACACAGCGCAGCGGCACAGAAGCACTTCTGAGGGGGGTTTACAGAGAGCGTTTAACGCTGCCAGAGAATGTCTAATAAGGGGAGAAGTTCCACTCTCAGTACACTTCTGGCTTCTGAACTGCAGTTCCACTCTGGCTCCACATGAGGGCGCTCACAGGACGAGTGCAGAATGAATGGAGGTCTATGGCGCTATACCCCTCAAAATCCACTTTTCTTAGGATATTATTTTTTTGTCTAGTAATTTGAATGTTGTATTCGAAAGGAGATGCAAAGAAAATACACATTGCTGGGTGTTAGATTTTTTAGAGTCACTTATTTGCTTTAAAAAGTCTTTTAAAATGTCAGTGACGTCATACACATCGTATGACCAGAGATACTGCTTTACGGCAATCCTTCAGTCACTCTGGTGCTTTCGTGCCCTGCACTTTCTTTTCTCTCGAGAAATAGGACAACCCTTTGCCCACTATTAGAACAATTTATCATTGCACACCTGCAGGGACGTGCACAGACATTTTGAGGGGCAGGGGCTCAAGTGAAATAAAGGGCACTTCTCATAATTACGTATTTTTTTATTTATTTTTTTAAACAAAAAAGTATATATATTAACGCAACTCTGGACTTAGTTTCACATTTGAGGGAGGACTGTATCATCATCATTCATCATCAAATAAAACCTTCAAAATCCACATTTAGATGGAGTTTGTTTTAAACCTACTACACTCTAAAAAAAATTCTGTGGCTTAGTAAATATTACAGAAAATATTTTACTTTATTAACTTAATAAAATCTCTGAAAATCTTACTTGATTGTTTGAATTAAACTTACCAAAATAATTGAGTAAAAATTCAATAAAAGCCGATGTCATGTATGTATTTGTGGTTGTATGGAATACTATTTTATAAAGGTTTAGAGGAAATAAAAAAAAGTTAAATTACTCATAAATAAAAAGTTAATTTATAAATATTGTTATTTTTAATGTTTAATGTTAACTTATTTCTACTCAGTTTTATTTATTAATGTACCAGATGCAGTTACTCAAATTTACTACATTTTTTAGAGTGTATCCTCCATCTGTTTGCATCTGTAGATTTCTTCTAAATTCACCAATTTTGATTTCTAAATTTCAGGGGGAAAGACTCTTGATGTAAGTCATTAACTGAGGACGTTCTGTATGCAAATTAGGCGTCAACTAGTTAAAATGCACACATTTGCATCTAATTGACAGGGCAATGCAGGTAAATAGGATAAACAAAATAACTAAAGCATATCACCTGGTGGTGATATATGCTTATTTTATTACTAACTTATTTTATTACATGGCTTGGTTGAATTCCAATGTAGAATGCGGTCTGTTATTTCTTGATAACAGACCGCTGTGCGGAGTATAACAGACCGTTGCCATGAAAAACAGAGCGTTGCTATGGACTCACAGGATTCTAACCGTAGAGACAGAGCGTACTATTTTCTTCAGCGGAAATAAATCAATATTTTGATATTTGAGAGAGAGGGAGCGCTTCAGAACTCCTGACCTGATATTTAGATATACTATTCTTTAATAAATATATTTGTTTGACAGGGAAGCTGTGCGCAAACAGGAAAATATATTATTTTTCAAAAATAAAAAATAAGCACCCCAGAAAAAAGGGCACTTTCTCTCCAGAAATAAAAAGGGCAGGTGCTCAAGCCCCCTTTGATGTCTATGTGTGCACGTGCCTGCACACCTGCAAAGCATTTTTCTCCTTTTTCAATTTTTATTGATATTTAGCACTATTGAGTGGGACATTGGTGATGGTTGTTTTTTTTAAGGTGGCAATACTATACCATATGTATCCCGTATTTCCTAACACAAGAATAACATAACAAATACTCAAATTCAGTTTATTTTCCGTGTAAATTTCACAGTACATACATAACCATAGGCAGATAAAAGTGGCAGCAACCAAAAAAAAAAAAGCTGCTGCGTTGAAAAAAAAATAACTTGGGCGAAAAAGTCCGCCTTAACATTCTGGTCCCGCTTCGGATGCCACAATGCCATCAAGCGGTATCTCTGGTCGTAATCAGTCCTTCACTGACCAATCAGCGTTCATTAGCGAATGCTAGCGTGTTATGGGCAACAACATCTCAACCTGTAAGAAATCGAAAGTACTTGTTTATTCAACTTTCGACCTATAACCCATGTTGAACTTGCAAAACCTACAATCAAATCTGAGTTCTCTTACGAGACGTTCTCTCGTACTTGCGTAATATCTTACGCTAGGGAAAACCTCTTTTCCACGAGATACTGAAGCCAAAAATTATCCTTAATTTTGCAATAATGTAAAACGCATTGCAGCAGCATGCAGACATGGGCGAGACAGCTCGCGCGCCCATTGGCTGCTCTGCGGCAACTGCACCAGCCTATCGAGAGAGGCCCCTCATGACGTCAGAACCAATGAGGGTGCTTCGCGCCCAATACGTCATGTCCCGCCAAAGAGGGTGGGGCTCGGCTATAAATATAGCCTCGAGAGGCTGGTTTGACCAGTTTTTCAAGAACGTACCATTTTACCACATTTACGACCAACACAATCCTCCCAATAGAACACACTAGCATTGATACCTTACAAATGGCGGCTATACCCATAATGCATTTCGTTTTTCGACGAGTGTGACGTCACCTGACAATGAGCGATAGGAGAAAACGCCTTTTGTGTCTCACCGTAACGTTAAATAAACTAAATGTTACAAAATGGTTAAACAATTAAAGAAATTCAATACCTTCTTTAACAATTAAAGAAGGTATTGTTAAGGGTTTAAACTATAGTCCTGTCTGTTAATACTACGAAGCGAGTTTGCAGCAGGAACAGAGATTATTTCTTAAATGAGTAACTGTTATAACGTTAAACTGCATTTAATAAATGCGATTTTCTGTAAAACTTACTGTCATGAAAGGCTAAATGTATTAATTAATAATTATTGTTATTTGTTGTTTATAACTTTTGATCTTGGCCTCGGGCATTTGAAATGATGTAGACTAAGAGTTTTCTCATTTGGAATGCTCAATATAATTTTTTTCACATAATCAGATGGTTCAGATGTGATTGTGATATCCTAGTAAATAATGGGTTGTATTATTATTATTTTTTATTTAATAAAAGTGATTTTTTTTCTCTGATGTGCTGGCCATGTTTGTTCAGTCAGGTTAGGTATGCAATCTGTTGATAGGTTATAGACTTTCTACTGATATCAACTGTCTTTCACTTTAATTAGATAGTCCTAAAAGATATCTACTAACACTTAGTGGATAATGTCTATTAATAGTCAACTGATCATAAACAATATATTAATCTGTTGATAGGTTATAGACTTTCTACTGATATAAACTGTTTTTCACTTTAATTAGATAGTCCTAAAATATATCTACTTACGCTTAGTTGAGAATGTCTATTAATAGCCTACTGATCATAAACAATTTATTTGTTGACAAGCAACAAATAAGCAACTACATGTAATCTTTAGTTGACTATCAACAGATTATCTACAAATGGTTAAAACATTTTTAAAAACAGTTTTAAATCAGCTAAAATAATCATTAATTTGATGCACATGAGACCCCTTGAGTAGGATATACAGTATCATATACTTCATATGCTGACATGACTGTTGACATTTAACTGACAGATTGATCTTGAGTTGTTGGTACTCAATCTACAGAAAGTTAGTTGACAATTGAAAGTTAGTCGCCAATTGGTTAATAACCTGTTGCAAAATAACATTGACAGTCAACAGGCACTTTTTTGTAAAATCTGTAGATTAAGACGTGAATTGTACCTTATAGTCTATAGGCAGTCAGTTGAGCGTATGTTACTTGTCTGTTGAAACAGTGTTGTTGAATGTCAACTGATGCACTGTTGACAAGCTACTGAATGGCTACTAATAACTAGTAAAGTCTCAACGAACGGACTATTAAAATAAAGTGTTACCCTGTAGGACATGCAAATATGAGATGTAGTTAATCCATTTCGCAACACTGACCTACTGTACATCCCAAGGTAAGTAAACCCTGTGTGTTTGGGAGCGAAGAGCAGGATGAGAGAGTGAAATGCCTCAAGGGAAAAGGTTTGGTGCTGTGGCGACAGCTGCTTCACATCCTTCAGCAAGGATGCCCTTGTGACAACACCCTCCAGTTTCACCGCAACCTTTGAGCCTGTAGAAAAAAAAGAAAAAAGTCCCAAACAAAACATTTTGTTTTACCCTGATTAAATTGTATTAAAATACAGGTTTCAGCAAAAAATATCTCAGGTCACATTATCATAAAACCCTAGAGTACACATATTTCATGGTGTATACCTGGTTCTAGCCACTCCTTTTTCCGTTGCTCCCCCTCCAGAGGTAGATGAGCACAACAGGGAAAGGCAGGAGTGTCATGCTCATGGATGTCCTGTATGTGGTTCACCATGCTCTTCCACTTGGCCTCCATGACCTCTGGGTTGCCATCAGGAGTGGAGGCTGCAGTCCAGTAGAGGTGGTTTATAATTGCAGGCCTCCACAACATCAGGTCCCCACAGTCCTTTTCCTTGGCCGCCGTATCCAAAGCCTTGCTGAGACCTTGTTTACAACAAATGGAAAGTATTATATCGATGGAAATGTAATTTCAAGAATTACCTTAAAGCTTCCAACATCGGGAAACATACCTTTCCCGACATGCCAGACATCAAAGAAATGCCTTGTCCCCTCAGTACACATTTCCTCTCGCACCCACTTGGCAACCTTAAAAGTAATACACAAACTGTTAGGAAGCTTGCACTATCTTGCCATCAGTGCATCAGCATGAGTACATTCTTCTGGCATCAGTGTATATTATACCATTCCTGTCATCATTCAGGCCTGGCAGGATGAACAGGCTGTGGTCAGCAATGACCTCGGGGGGATGGGTGGTGACCTAATTGTTGCAGGTGACTGTAGTTAATGCACTATTTACATGATCTGATATGCTTTGTCAGTGTAAGACTTACTTATTCCCAGGTCTCCTTGACATTTTGGCAAAAACTGAAACCACTCAGTAATAGAGGGGAGAATTTATACATCTATATTGTATATCTTTGTATTTACCTGGCGATGCCTGTCGGTGATGAGGGTCGACACTTGAAGATCCTGCCCCCTGAGGAGGGTTATGCTCCTCTTCAAACCCTCTAACTCACACCAGTTGCTATTCGGGACCTCTGAGCACTGCAACATGACACATTCACTGTAAGTGGTGAAAGTGGATAAAGTTTATTTCTTTGTCTGATAACATCACACTTACCTGGACAAGCTGAAGGTCGACAACCTTATTTATTCTCTCCTCAATCAGCGAGTAGGTCCCGTATTTCGCACAATGTCCAGGAGAGTCTGACCTGGGTATGATTATTTGTATTTATTTGTATTTTTTTTTATTGTAATTTTGTTAAAGATACAACATAGCACATCAGACCATGTCATCTGTAAACATGTCTCATATTAACATCAGGCAAATTGTGCATTACCTACAGTCCCCTGCTACAACCAGGCCACCCCCCATCTCCTTCAATTCACTTATTGTGGCTGCTTGTTCTTCCTGCCCGGCCTGAATGACGATCGGGATGGTGTAGTAAAGCTGGTGGCGGAAGAATGTATTCGCGCTGATACACTGTAGACCAAATAATGTCAGCATTCTGAGAGTTTGGGTTGGTAGACATCCCGAAAAATGAATTGCCCCACTCAGAAATAGGTTGCAGGCTGGCATGTTTCTGTGCAAAATTGGCTGGTTTTGCCAGAACCGCTGGAAGCCACATGTTGCACAGGCCTACCATATGCAGAAAATAAATCAGAAAATTATCAGGACACTGTGGAATACGTAAAACACTAAAATCCAAACATTACTGAAATTATAAAAGGTTCACTCTATATAATTTTTCAAACATGTTCTTCTTACCTGCTTTATTTTGATAAATGTGCCACCCTGCTGCACCATCCTACTGTTAGATTCACTACAACAGGCAGGGCAAATGGTGAACAGGGCCATCAGCTGGTCTTTGCACACAATGTATTTATCTGGACCACTGTAAAACAAAAAGAGAATATTAGATACTTCATTCATCCCAGGGGGAATGTATGTATCCAGTAGCTTATACAAGCACACTGCAACACAACACACATACAAACATTCACACACATGAAAATAACTCACAGAAATGTGAAAAGTAAAGTAAAGGGCATGTAAAGTGATACAAAGGCTTTGTAGGGACTGACCCTGTGATACATTGACCATGACAAGGTGCTATGGTAGACAGACATCACAGTTTAGCTAGCCATCAATGGTGCTGAAAGTTAGGAGGCTTATCGTCTCACTTTAGGTCAGAGTCACTTGGATGAGGTGCGGCTCCTCATATGACGCCTCCTCATCTGAGGAAACGTCCTCTTCATCAGGCACCCAGGATGTGTCACTTCTGATGAAAGACGCCTCTTCATCACTATTATCAGGACTGGCAAGGGGTGTAGATGTTCTTATGCGTGTGGTCTGTGTCCCCACACTGACCATCTTGGGCCTTACCTGCACAGCTGTGTCAGAGAAGCATAAGACAAACATAGCCACAATGACAATGATGGTATAATAATGACAATGATGGTATAATAATGCTGCTATGTTTTGGTTTAAACAACAATAGCTTATTAATCAGTGTACATATATATGAATGTGAATAATACATACAGTGTGATTTTGGAATATGTTTACTGACGTTTAGCCTCCACTACAACCCTGAACCCCAGACTAAAATATATCCCTAGACTTACCAAAGGACTTTCCATGAGGTTTCAGATCACACTGCGACCCAGTGTGACATAGGCCAGATGCAGGTGGAAGGCTTTCGGGCTCAGGAATGTCAGGATTTTCTTGGGGTGTTACATTTTCCAAAATCTTGTGTGAGAACCAGTTAAAACGGGGGAGAATCACAAGTATAATGAGTAAGAAAGTAAACATGATGTATTTATATAATACAATGTCTAACACAGGTCGTATGAGCAAACACTCATGGCAAGGAATTTAACGTTTGGGAGCTATGAGAGCCTTATACTCCTAACTTTCAGCACCAGTGATGGCTAGCTAAAGTGTGATGTCTGTCTGCCTCGGGTATGCTAATATTTACTAATGGATATTTTCATTTAGCTTTGGAAATTTTCACGAAGTATGCTTTTCTAATAATTCTAGTATTATTAGTCGTAAGACGTTAGAGGGAGTGCACTCTCAAAAACAAAGTAAAGGCGAAGCGAGGTGGCACTGGTATTTGTTGCGCTCCTCAGACGAACAACGTCTAGCTCTGCCACCAGTACGCTCAGGTCAATCCAAACTTTTTCATCCGTCCTCACTAGTGGTAGAACGCGCGGCGCTACCAGTCCCTAACGTTATACTAGAGCAGGGACATCCCTCTTCAAAAAACTCATGAAGACCCAGCTCCTCCCTGTCGTAGCACTACTTACAACTAACCTGGCAAATTCTGGTCATTACCACCTGACTAGAACTGACACTTGACTGTACAAAAACAGCTCTCACTGACGCACATACTGAGCTAACTTGCTAGCCAACTATTGTAGAATAGCTGAGACTTACCTCAGTCAACTCTCGCTTTCGGCGGACACACCCAATCTTCACAGGCTTCTTTTCTCTATTTTCATTTTTCTATGGAACTTTTAAAATTCGGTTCCTTAAATATAAATGGGGGTAGAGATCGGAATAAATTAGGCATGATTTCAGAGTTTGTTAAGATAGTCTTTTTGCAAGAAACACATACAAGTACTGATAATGAGACTCAGTGGGGTATGTGGTGGGAAGGGAAATATGCTCTTAGCCATGGTACAAACACAAGTGCTGGGGTAGCTATTCTTTTTTCCAAAAATCTAAATGTAAATATTCTATCAACAGAGGAAATTGTAAAAGGTAGAGCACTTTTAACTAAAGTAGAGTCTGAAGGAAATATATTTGTTTTAATTAATGTATATGCTCCTAATAATGGACATGAGCGTGTGGTGTTTTTTATGGAATTGAGAACAGTTATTCAGAAAATTGATGATACTGTGTGCATGATAATTGGGGGTGATTGGAATTGCACAACTAGTTTTATAATTGATAGGAATGGAGAGGAGCCACATAATCAGTCAAGCATTCAATTGTTAAAAATTATAAATGAGTTTGATTTAATAGACTTGTGGAGAAGTAGGAACATAGGAGTTAGACAATATACATGGTTAAAGGCATCAGATAATCAAGTTAGTGGTGCTCGGTTAGATAGATTTTATTTGGGGAAGATTTGGAATAATAAGGTAATGAATGTATCCATTTTGCCTAATGGTTTTTCAGATCACCATATGATTACTTTTGATTTTAATTTAAAGAAAGTGGTTAAACCTTGTTATTTTTGGCATTTTAATGTCAAATTATTACAGGATATCAGTTTCTGTGAAAAGTTTAAGGTTTTCTGGGATAGGTGGAAACTTAAGAAAGACAGTTTTGAAAATCTTGGTCAATGGTGGGATGTAGGTAAAGCTAACATCAGAATTTTTTGCCAAAACTATACTTCACATACTACTGCAATGATGAAAACAACAGTGAAAAGTTTACAAAGAGACATTGTATCTCTGGAAAAAGACATGTTAAATAATATGGGATCGGTAAATAATGAAAGGTTAAATAAGAAAAAAGAAGAACTTGGGTCTTTTTTACAAGAAAAGGTAAAAGGAGCATTAATAAGATCAAGAATTTGCTCCATCAAAGATATGGATGCTCCTAGTGCCTATTTTTTTTATTTGGAAAAGAAAAGTTTTTTACAAAAACAGTTGTGTCATCTAAGACGTCCGAATGGAACTATAACTTCTGACCCTCTGGAAATGAGAGAAATGACAATAGACTTTTATTCTAAATTATATAATGCTCAGAGTTGTGACTCTGGAAGTGTGGATGATTTGCTCTGTGATCTGCCTCAGTTGAGAGATGAACAAAGAGAATCGCTGGATGAACAAATAACCTTGCAAGAGCTTACTGATGCAATGAGACAATTATCCCCTGGAAGATCTCCAGGAGTGGACGGTATACCTGTGGAGTTCTATCAGGCTTTCTGGGATTTACTTGGACAAGATTTAAATGAACTGCTGATTGATTGCATCGAAAGAAAGACATTACCCACAAGTTGTTGCAGAGCAGTTCTATCTTTAATTCCTAAGAAAGGAGATTTGGGACTATTGAAAAACTGGAGACCAGTGTCGTTGCTATGTTTAGAAATATTCTCAAAGGTACTAGCAAATAGACTTAAAAAATATTTATATGTAGTAGTTCATAGAGACCAGTCTTATTGTATACCAGATAGAACAATTATGGATAATTTATTTTTATTGCGTGATGTGATTGATTTTAGTCAAAGTAATAATCTTAATTTGGGGATTCTTTCACTTGACCAAGAGAAAGCTTTTGACCAAGTTGATCATGGATATCTTTTCAATGTGTTGAAAGAATTCGGGTTTGGGGATAATTTTATATCTTATATAAAGTTGTTGTATTCTAATGCATTTGTTATGGTTAAAGCTGGAGGTGGATTGAGTGCACCTATCATGATGTCCAGGGGTATCAGACAAGGCTGTCCACTTTCTGGACAGTTGTATAGTCTAGTAATCGAACCATTTTTGTGCAGATTAAGGAAAGAGCTAATCGGTATTTCACTTCCAGATTTAAAGAGTACCTTTAAAGTATCCCTGTCAGCATATGCTGATGATGTGACTGTTTATAAAAAGTCAAAATGATGTGAAAGTTTTAACGGAAATTATTGGAAAATATGAAAAAGCATCCTCAGCCAGAGTGAATTGGGGGAAAAGTGAGGGATTTTTTATTGGCAATTGGGAAGAAGTAGGACCTCCAAAACTACCATGTGGTTTACTTTGGGGCAGAGAGGGGATAAAAACATTAGGTATTTTTTTAAGAAATGAAAATTTTCAGATGAGAAACTGGGAGGGATTGCTGGAGAAAGTGATAGCCAGATTGTCTAAATGGACCTGGCTATTACCACAATTGTCGTACAGAGGACGAGTCTTGGTCATTAACAACTTGGCGGCCTCGACTTTGTGGCATAAAATGACTGTTATGGAGCCTCCACTGGAGTTGGTTCGTAAAATACAAAGGACATTTGTGAACTTTTTCTGGAGTGGGGCGCACTGGATCCATGCTGCAGCACTCTATTTACCTGTCCATGAAGGAGGTCAAGGGCTCGTGGATGTGAGAAGTCGGTTGATTTCTTACAGGATACAAGCAGCACAAAGACTTTTATATCATAAAGACTTGACTTGGGCCCATACTGCAAGATTAATTTTGAAGAACGCAGGTGGGCTCGGGTTGGATAAACATTTGTTCATAATGGACTTGGGGAAGGTGAGTCTGTCAGAGATTACTCCCTTCTATAAGTCAATGTTTCAGTCCTGGAAAACAGTTTTTAAAGTGGATCGAAGTAGTGACGACACAGGGCATTGGATTCTGGAAGAACCATTATTTTTCAATCCAATGATCCAAACAAGGCTGTTGTCTTCAGTAAGCGTATCTGCAGTTTTGAAGCGCAATGGGATTGTAAAAATCAGACATCTCTTGGACGATGATGGGTGGAAGCCGGTTGGAATTCTTAAAGAAGTGACAGGATTGAAATCTGATCGTCTTGTCTCGAAACTGACAGAGGAGATCTGGAATGTTTTACCAGGTGGGCATAGAGAATACATTGAAAGACGTCGGTCAATGGACTTAAGAGATGTAGAAGAGGAATTTCCAAAAATCAGAGTGTCTCCAGCCATACTTGAGGAAACGGTGGATGTAAATATGGACTCAATTTTGTCTTTTGATACACCACAGCTGGACTGTTTTAAATCTACGTCAAAGAAAGCGATTTACTATTCTTCAGTAAAAGTCACACATCAAGTTTTTCTCAAGAGAATAAAAGCTTCAAAGTGGCCAAGTTTGTTGGGACCAGACTTCCTCGTGAGGGACAGGTGGAGAGCCCTGTATAAGCCTCCTATAGAGAAGCGTACTGCGGATCTACAGTGGAGGCTTATCCACGGGGCGATAGCTACAGACAGACATGTGGCACACTTGAATCCAGCAGTGGGGGGGGGGGATGTAGATTTTGTGGAAACCAAGAAGACTTAGAGCATTTATTTTTAAAATGTGGAAGATTACAAGATCTTTTTAATTTTCTTAAAGATTTGTTTAAGGATTTTGATGAAGAATTTTCAGATCAAATATTTATTGGAGGTGTTAAGTATAGGTATTCTATGAGAAGGATGACATGCTTATTAAATTATTTGTTGGGAACAGCAAAATTAGCAATCTGGAAAACAAGGACAAATGAAGGAACACAACTTGGGTCTACTGATGTGGAGATGATGTTTAGAAAACTAGTGGGTGGAAGAATTAAGATTGAATTTGCGTACTACAAACTGGTGAAAAATGAAATGGTTTTTTGTGATATCTGGTGTTGTAAAGATGTCTTATGTGAGGTTTTTGAGGGTCAGTTGGTTTTGAATATTTAATTAATGTTTTATGTGTTTTATTTATTATTTTTATTTTTATAGTATTATTGTGAATGTGTGTGAGATATAATTGAAAATTTAATAAACATTGTTTAATCCTCTCTCTCCTCTTCTCTCGCCACTGCTTCTCTCTCTCTCTCTTCTCTCTCTCTCTCTCTCTCTCTCTCTCTCTCTCTGCCTGTTCTTTTAGAAAGTCAAGAAGAGTCTGGCTGTCCCGTCGCCTCTTTCTTGACTGCTGGCTGCTCCTGGCTTCCACAGAAGGGCTAGAGGCTGGTGTGCTGACGGAGACACCTGTAGTGGCAGTCAGGTTTGATGCAGCAACTACGGGCAGAGTAATTGAGTGCAGCCCCTGGAGTGCAGCATTGCAGTGTACCACCAGGTGGCAGCACTCACTCTACCGGCCTCTACCCCTTCTCCTGTGGGTGGGTCCCTAAGCTCCTGAAATAAAGCAAAATGCTGTCATGTTCAGTTCTTACCCTCATGTTGTTCCACACTTTTAGACATTTTTTATTTTAATTTTTTTGCTCTACACAAAGGAAGATATTCTTCTTTAATCTTGGTAAGGCTCTTTCAGTAACAGAAAGTATTTATCTTTTAGATTGTTCCATTTTTTCTTGGCCTGTTTGGCAGTTATGGCCAAACCAGAAGTGGAAACAAAAGGCCTATAGGCAAAACAAAGCCATAAAGATTGACATGATTCCACTTCAATAACATATTAATTTTTATGGATGAAGACTGTCCAAATCTAGCTCCAAACCTTCAGACATACAGGGAATTATACAAGCATTCATAATCAATACTCTCTCCCATCCACTTTTGGAGGAATTGCGCCTCCCGGTGGAAAGGCTTTCGTTGGCGCCCGCCACTCTATCAAAGCCCGAGTTTCCTCAGCAATTATACATTATAACATTATACTTTTTAGGAGGACTTGCCGAGGGTTACTTACACCAGCGCTGGATCGGCTGGATTTTTCAACCCGTAATGAAATCGTCTGAGCAATTTTTCAAATAGTTGCTAACCTTAAAATTTGACGGTAGCTTTGAAGTTTAAACAACATTCTGGCATCAAAACTCTTACAACTACATTTCGTGATACAGCAACAATAGTATTTCGAAATGTATTACTTACAGTTGTGAGTTTTCTCCTCCGCCATTGGTGCGAACTGAATTCTGGGTTATGGCCCGTATCAAGTCCGCACAAGTCACCTCTCCATGCATCCTCGGTAAAAGGGGTGGATCAAGAACACATCCGGGGATTTGAACTGGACTTGGCTAGATGTGAACATTGGATTGGAACAGTACTTTGACGACTGATGACGTTTCAGTCGACTGATGACGACTGATGACGTTTCACAAGTCCACAAGAACACACGTACAGACAAGTACTCATATTGAGAAACGGCTTGAGGCTTCATTTGTCGTCGATCACGTGACTCTAGTAAACCCAGACACACCCCGATACGGGGCATCACTAGAAATTGTGCCGCATGTGCGATACTCACATCGGAGCTTCAGTGTCATACGTAACATCACTACTAAATAGTGATTTAAAGTGTTTAAGAATTATTAGATCGAGATTGCTATATTTTTGTTATAAGCACACTTGATTTGTGTTATTGGTAACGTGCTATGTTGTAGCGTACCGACATGCTAATGTGGCCTTTGGGAGCAAACTACCCAGGATAGTATACCCCAAAATATGGTCTAACTACACCACTCCCATTTATTGGACTGGGATGGGAGACCCAACTAGTACCCCAGAATAAAGATACACCCCACGCTAATAATATTCAATTGAATGAAACAATTGAAGGCTGATGTAACAAAAGCAATATAAACATGATTTATTTGTAATCTCCAATCAGAGTAGTTAAAATACTTGCTTTGAATAAAAAAACAACCATTAATGACAATAATACATCAGAGGCATTTACATGAATTCTCGTAGACAAATATTCATATGATAACTACACTAACTAAAGTTGGGCCGGACCACAGTGCTCAATGTTGACAGGGATCCACGTTTAATTCACCATGAGTATAAGGCTCCAAAAGGGTTCAGCACACCAAAGACAGCAACCAAGGTTACACTGCATCAACCATAAAGTGCTTTGTTAGTACACACCAATTCTAATCACACCACACGGGTGGTCACCTTAATACATTGAGCATTGAGCCCTGCCCACTAACTACGAGAACTCAAGTACTGCCTGCTTCGTTTGAACAAGTAAAGTGCAGAAAATACTACCACAATCAGTTGTATAGGAGGCTATCCCAATTGCACATACCACTAGCACTCCCCCGTCTCAATCGTTAATATTGCACACTGCCCAATTACAACAATTTGTCTCAATGGTAAGATATCAATAATCAGAAGAACATGACCTTAATCATATAAGTTCACAGACATGATATAACTGAATAATAAAAACATACAAAAGTTTCATACATGAGAAAACAGTGGCTGGATGTCCAAACAGAGTACACAAACTGCAAAAACGAGAGACGGCGTTCATTCACAAAAGGCTCCTAATGATCCTGTGTGCACTGAAGCACACAAACGTCGGAGCGCGCACGGATGAAGGAACGCACGGGACCTGGTATAACAGCAGGTTTGGGCTAAGCCACCCGCACCAACACACGGCAGCAATTATGCAAACGCCCTGTAACACCCTGGCCACGAGAGAGAGAGTTCCCGACGAATATCAAACTTCGTTCTGTTTACCCGCCCATTCGGCGTTAAACTCCGAAACGCTTCCGCAATTGATTTACTGGTGACTGCACATGCGCACACACACACTTCAACACGCAGGACGCCAACACCTGGCTGCCTACGCTCATATAATCGCGGTTCCACTCCCCTCCGTTTCCTGTCCAAGCGGCCGACAAAACACAAGAACCCGCCCTTAAGGACACCTCTACATTTAAGCCCTTGCTACTCGCTCCTGGGTCCTAAAGTCCCACTGGCTACACTAATTTCTCTTCTGTTTGTACATAATCTCATTTGAATATAATCTCTCTGTGTTTATTACTTAAAATGATGTAAAATGAACTATGTACAATGTATGTATTTTTCTTCTTGTTTGTAGTTTTACAGAAAAAAATATTGAGAAGTGAATCGCCAGTAAAGTCACTAAAGTTATGAAGACTGCTTTCTGGAGTTCTTTCTTCAAGCTGTACGCTATCGCTCTCTGTAAAGCCTTTACTTAACCCCCTGAGGTCGGCGGTATCGCCGGCGATACCAGCTCGCTTTTTTTATCAGTGTAAAAGAAACTCATAAATACTCTGTTGACTTTGATTTTCCATAGGAGTTTCATACATCAATCGATTCTGTTAAATGTGTATTATTTTTGTGTATACTCACAATAAAAACAAAGTGTTGTGCTTTTCACCAAATAAAGAAAAATAAACACGAAGCGAGTTCTGCCTTCTCTCTGTCAGTTAAGTCCATTCTGAAACGCGTCCGAAAATGAACCATAACTCAGTGAATACTTCTCACACAGACACGTGAGATATGTCTTTATGAAGCTTGAAATCTCTTCTTTTAAATGAATGTAATTTATATAAAAAACAAATGTTTTCAACTCATGTAATCCGCTTGAAAGCAAGGAGAGGTACCGTTTTTCCTTCTTCCTTCATTATCTCTATAATGAGCTGAGGCCGCCCCGCCCCCGGCGCTATTCACAAATAGTTGTAAATAGTTTAGGTGATCTTCGCACCCGTCCCCCGATCAATGCCATAAAAACACAGTTTCTTCATCAGACTTACTGATAGTTCATCGCGCTTCGAGTATGGCACGTTACTCCGGTAAAGACGCCCTTCAGATGATTCTGGACAGCGAGGAAGAATGCACCTTTTCCTCAGAGGAAGATTGTAACTCAGACGACGAACGGCAGCATTTTCAAGAGCGAATTGATCCCGCCGATCAGTAAGTTTTATAATTATTTTTCTGATAATATAGAACTCATATGAATTTTCAGACTATATCTGCTTACTTTTGGCTAGCTTTTGGCATCTTACAGGAAAGCTTGCCTTATAGTCCAGGCGTTTTAGGAAAAAAGGGTGAACAAATTGCAACAGAATCAAACTCAACTGATTTTGTATCCTCCATGTGTCCTGAGTAAGGAAAAAAAAGCCCCGAAGAATCCCATTAGGGGAAAGTTTAGAAAAAGACCCAAATATATCCTATTCATACGCCAATTCATTCTTTTTCTCACATGAATAGGGTAAAAAATTTAACCTTTAGATATCACCATGAAAATTACTGAGTTGATTACTTATATCAAGTCAAACAAAAAATGTATTACAAGTTTTTTTAAGTTGTTTGTTAACATGGACAAACGGTGCATAATCTAATTCCAGATGTGCTAATTTGCATAAACACCACAACAGATCTAAACACTCGGTATAGCCAGGTGAAAATGTCTTGTTGAATCTTGTTGACACATAACAGTAAAATACTTAATATTAAGGTCTGAATGGAACCCATTTAGGCTAGCCATGAGCATTAATACATAGAGGCAGGAAGAAGTACTTTAAACCAGCCTTTATTCATTATTAAGAGACTGGGTTTGGGTCTGGGTCTGTGGGACTGTTTCTGGGGGACGAGTCTGAGGCAAGAACAGGAGACAATGGTAAGGAGAATGCAGAAGACAAAAGGTAAGTAAAATTAAAAGTAAATCCCCAGAAACAGTCCCACGGACCCATCCCCAAACCCCATATCTGCAATAATAATTAATAAAGGCTGGTTTCTAAAGTACTTCTTCCTGCCTCTATGTATTAATGCTCATGGCTAGCCTAAATTGGTCAGAACAGAATATGACACATGGAGTAATATTAAAGAAACTCAACTCCGCCTTGGGGCTCAGAAGAACTGCTGAATAAATGGTTGATATTGTACATTTACATCTGAATACATCCCTATATACTGAATACTAACCCTAACCTAACCCTAACCCTTTGCAGAAATTTATATGTTGCTAAAAAGGCTTATATGTTTGTTATCTTTGACTTATGTTCATTATTTGTAGTGTTTGCTTGTTTCCATCTGCTTTTCTGTTTGTTTGCTTGATATAGCCTAATAAGCTGATTGCTTCTTTCTTTTGTCTGTCTACTATTTGTACTATTTTGTGAGGCGACCTTGGGTTCTTGAAAGGCGCTATAAAAAATAAACATATTATTATTATTATTATTATTATTACATCAAATGTGTGTGTTTTAGAATGGATAGTGTTGAATACTACTTAGTTTCCAGCCCGACTGTAAGTGAACAGTAAAGTGAAAATCTTGTAGATGATTTATCTTGTATTGAGATGTCAGTGTTTTTGCTCCACAGGACAGTGCAGACAGCAGAGGAGAAGTGAAGAGAGCGACGGGAAGACCTCGAGCTGGGACTCGGTCGAGCACAAGGCCTCGCATCTTACAGAGAATCTGAACACTTTTACTGTTACTGTACAGATTAAATATTACATGTTGTATTTAATTTAAGGTTTACTATAATTGAACAAAAACTGTCTTTAAATACTCCATTTAGATTTCTACTTCTACATGATTTTAACATTACATCGAAAACAATGCAAGTTAAAGTTTGAGATGTTTTTCATCTGTTTTAGACAGTTTTTTTTTTTTGCTTTGTTTTCCCGAAATAAAACTTGTTTTACAATCTTGAGCATGTATTAACTCTTTATTAAATGTGTTTGTAATTAAGCCATTGCCAGTTAACAGTCTTTAGTGTACAGTATGTACAGTTGATCACACATTCAGTCAGCGCTGTCATGACTCGTGTTCAACTGCAGACTAGGTTGTAATTTAATGTACAATTGTATTCTCCCATGATGAAAGGTAAGACAGTGTCACAATATCAATGTTGATTCAATTTGCAAAACCGAAGCATAATTCAATGTTGATTCAACCACTTAGGTAAAGCTGGTTTTATATTCGCACATTTGGACTTCCGCATTCAATAACTCGCGAACTAAACGTTGTTACTACACATATAACACCTAACACATATAACTACACATACAACACCAGCAGCACAACCTAATTTCCTCAAAACGAGCTTTATAGTGACGTGTGATCTGACTCCGGCAACAATACAGAGAATTACAGTGAAGCTTTTGAATGTTTTTCATAATAACAAATCATAAAAATAATGCAAAAATATTTTTTCCCCCCCAAAGTAAGTGTTGTAGTTTAAGCATCCAGACAGTGGTGTGTGAGCTGAATTTGGTGACACTAAAGTGTGTGTTTTTGACTGTCACTGACTGGTCCCTGCGCATATACAGATCAATGTATTTTGTCCACTGCGAAGGAAAGCTCGTTTTGAGGAAAATTATTAAACATTATTAAAGCAATGTTATTTGTGTAGTAACAATATTCAGCTCATGAGTTATTGATCCGTGTAGTTCGAATCTGTGCACTGATTGCCGCTTCACTGATCTAGCACACTTGATGAACTGCAGCGACAGTGCACTTTAACACGTTCTGGAGCCTTTCCGCCATAGAAGATTTCTGAGGTGTATATATTGCTGTATTTCACAGTCAACTTAATGCATTACATATGCCAATCCCCATGGTGTAGTGTGCTCTTTGGACAGTGCTTAAGAACATTCGAGTGTTTAACTTGGGGAATCACTGAACAGTTATTGAAAGTATTGAGACTGAAAAGTGCAGGAAGGATCATGTAGGGCCTTCAGTAACACATGGACAGCAGCACACACACATAGTCGAGTTTTCCTAAAAAGTAAAGTTTTAGGTTTGATATTTGCTGCGTATTCACCTAGACTGCTTTAGGGACCGTCTGTACGTACAGTACACACATATTTTTTATTAAATAAAAAGTATATTCCCCAAAAAGGATTTTTTTTTCCATCTTCCAAATGTTGTAGTATGTTCCTAGTGACCACACTGACTTACTCCAGGTGAAATTTTGACAATACCTACATTACTGTACATACAGTACACACAATTTTATGAAAAAATTACTGTAATTCACCAAAAAGGATTTTTTTCCTTCTTCCAAATGTTGTAGTATGTTCCTAGTGACCAGACTGACTTACTACAGGTGAACTTACTGTACATACAGTACACAAATATTAATATGGGAAAAATAACAGTAATTCACCTAAAGTGTTTTTCCATGTTCCAAAGGTTTTATACTGTCCCAGTGACATACAATTCACTCAATTTCTATGGCTCCATTTCTTGAAACTCTACACACAAAACCACAAAACATGCACACAACATGCAAAACATCTCTTGCAAAAGCAAACACATCATTCAAAACTATATTAACTCTTTCAAAAATGGTGTTTTTGCTTAGTAACACAAACATCAAATGATTAGCAAAAACACAGCAAACTACACATAGATGTGAAAAATGTAAAACACTGCGATCTTGTGTGTTTTGCTTGTTCAGTGTGCAGTGCACAGGAGTTAGTCACATGTACTGTACATGTATGTGCACAAACACACTGT
This sequence comes from Abramis brama, assembly GCA_022829085.1. NCBI lineage: Eukaryota > Metazoa > Chordata > Actinopteri > Cypriniformes > Leuciscidae > Abramis > Abramis brama. The sequence continues at coordinate 572,401 of CM040787.1, read as the reverse complement.
ATATACAGTATCTGCACAACTGATGAATATTACAGTTACTGAACTGATCAACACTGAAGTGACGATCTGAATAGTGACACTATTCCTCGTTGGCCAAGTTTGCTTCTCAGGGGATTTTGAATTTGTTACAATTGTGAAGCTGCTGTACAGTCTATATTATAGCTTGTAAATACATCCAATACACAATTTGCTAAATTCTACTCCAAAGAGCAAAACACCTCCACAGATTTGCACAACGTTACACACAATTTCTGCTTCATCCATTTTGCACAACATTACACACAGTGATTTGTAAAACTCTGCACACATTTTCACACCTTAGACACAGTTAAGGATTGTGAGGTTGCTTCCTTGTCATTACAAAGCCCCGGATTGCCAATGACAACACTAATGAACAAATTGGATAATCACATCCACCAGGTGTGGAAGCACACATGTGCTAATTTGAAAACGCAGCACTCAGGTGTGCTTTAAAAGGCAGCAGGTGAGTTCACCTGTCTTCAACAAAAATGGAAGGAGATAGAAGAAGAAGAGTGAGAATGAGAGGGGGAGCTCAAAGAGGAGATGAAGGAGGTAGAGGAAGAGGAGAAGGAGGTAGAGGTAGAGGAAGAGGAGAAGAAGGAGATAGAGGAAGAGGCCTAGGTAGAGGAAGAGGAGAAGAAGGAGATAGAGGAAGAGGAGAAGAAGGAGATAGAGGAAGAGGAGAAGGAGGTAGAGGAAGAGGAGAAGAAGGAGATAGAGGAAGAGGAGAAGAAGGAGATAGAGGAAGAGGAGAAGGAGGTAGAGGAGGAGGCCCAGGTAGAGGAAGAGGAGAAGGAGGTAGAGGAAGAGGAGAAGAAGGAGATAGAGGAAAATGCCTAGGTAGAGGAAGAGGAGAAGGAGGTAGAGGAAGAGGAGAAGGAGGTAGAGGTAGAGGAGGAGGCCCAGGTAGAGGAAGAGGATAAGAAGGAGATAGAGGAAGAGGCCTAGGTAGAGGAAGAGGAGAAGGAGGTAGATGAAGAGGAGAAGAAGGAGATAGAGGAAAAGGCCTAGGTAGAGGAAGAGGAGAAGGAGAAGGAGGTTGAGGAGGAGGCCCAGGTAGAGGAAGAGGATAAGAAGGAGATAGAGGAAAAGGCCTAGGTAGAGGAAGAGGAGAAGGAGGTAGAGGAAGAGGAGAAGGAGGTAGAGGAGGAGGCCCAGGTAGAGGAAGAGGATAAGAAGGAGATAGAGGAAGAGGCCTAGGTAGAGGAAGAGGAGAAGGAGGTAGAGGAAGAGGAGAAGAAGGAGATAGAGGAAAAGGCCTAGGTAGAGGAAGAGGAGAAGGAGGTAGAGGAAGAGGAGAAGGAGAAGGAGGTAGAGGAGGAGGCCCAGGTAGAGGAAGAGGATAAGAAGGAGATATAGGAAGAGGCCTAGGTAGAGGAAGAGGAGAAGGAGGTAGAGGAAGAGGAGAAGAAGGAGATAGAGGAAAAGGCCTAGGTAGAGGAAGAGGAGAAGGAGGTAGAGGAAGAGGAGAAGAAGGAGATAGAGGAAAAGGCCTAGGTAGAGGAAGAGGAGGAGGTAGAGGAAGAGGAGAAGGAGGTAGAGGAAGAGGAGAAGGAGGTAGAGGAGGAGGCCCAGGTAGAGGAAGACGAGAAGAAGGAGATAGAGGAAGAGGCCTAGGAAGAGGAAGAGGAGAAGGAGGTAGAGGAAGAGGAGAAGGAGATAGAGGAAAAGGCCTAGGTAGAGGAAGAGGAGAAGGAGGTAGAGGAAGAGGAGAAGGAGGTAGAGGAGGAGGCCCAGGTAGAGGAAGACGAGAAGAAGGAGATAGAGGAAGAGGCCCAGGTAGAGGAAGAGGATAAGAAGGAGATAGAGGAAGAGGCCTAGGTAGAGGAAGAGGAGAAGGAGGTAGAGGAAGAGGAGAAGAAGGAGATAGAGGAAAAGGCCTAGGTAGAGGAAGAGGAGAAGGAGGTAGAGGAAGAGGAGAAGGAGAAGGAGGTAGAGGAGGAGGCCCAGGTAGAGGAAGAGGATAAGAAGGAGATAGAGGAAGAGGCCTAGAAGGAGATAGAGGAAAAGGCCTAGGTAGAGGAAGAGGAGAAGGAGGTAGAGGAAGAGGCCTAGGTAGAGGAAGAGGAGAAGGAGGTAGAGGAAGAGGAGAAGAAGGAGATAGAGGAAAAGGCCTAGGTAGAGGAAGAGGAGGAGGTAGAGGAAGAGGAGAAGGAGGTAGAGGAAGAGGAGAAGGAGGCCCAGGTAGAGGAAGACGAGAAGAAGGAGATAGAGGAAGAGGCCTAGGAAGAGGAAGAGGAGAAGGAGGTAGAGGAAGAGGAAGAGGAGAAGGAGATAGAGGAAAAGGCCTAGGTAGAGGAAGAGGAGAAGGAGGTAGAGGAAGAGGAGAAGGAGGTAGAGGAGGAGGCCCAGGTAGAGGAAGACGAGAAGAAGGAGATAGAGGAAGAGGCCTAGGAAGAGGAAGAGGAGAAGGAGGTAGAGGAAGAGGAGAAGGAGATAGAGGAAAAGGCCTAGGTAGAGGAAGAGGAGAAGGAGGTAGAGGAAAAGGAGAAGGAGAAGGAGGTAGAGGAGGAGGCCCAGGTAGAGGAAGAGGAGAAGAAGGAGATATAGGAAGAGGCCTAGGTAGAGGAAGAGGAGAAGGAGGTAGAGGAAGAGGTAGAGAAGGACTTGAAGAGTTGATAGAACCTGAACAAAGAAGACGAGGACCAAATTTGACTCAAGAAATCCGTGCAACACTTATTGACAATGTTATCAACCATGGACTGACACTGATGGAAGCTGGACAAAGATTTCAACCAAATCTCAGCAGAAATACTGTTGCGTCAGTAATTCAGACATTTCATCGAGAAAACAGGTAAGCTAACCACACAGTACACTAAAACTGAAGCTTGCTGTCCTTATCATCAATATTGTTTACTGTGACATTTGACAGTAGGCTGCATGTGTATTTTTTTAGATATTTTTTTTACATAGGATTGAGGGTCGAGGACACCAAGGTGGAAGGGTGGTGTTCACTCGTGCACAAGAGGCCACCATTGTGAACATGGTTTTGACCAATAATTGTATCAGGCTGTGAGAAATCCAAGCCAAAATCATCAATGATGACCATATTTTCAATAACATCCAACAAGTCTCTCTGTCAACATTAGGTCGAATCCTCAAGAAAAATCAAATATACATGAAGCAACTGTATCGGGTACCATATGACAGAAATTCAGAGAGAGTGAAACATCTGCGCAATAAGTATGTGGAGGTATGTATTGTTCATCTTACTATGGTGTGGTATTTATTGTTCATCTTACTATGGTGTGGTATTGTGCACTACTCATAATGTTCTGGCACAAAAAATACTGTGCAATAGATATTGAATAGCATCCTATTGTCTTTCACTGTTTCAGAGAGTCTTGCAAATGGATGCTGCAGAAATTCAACATGAATTATATATGTGGATGAGGCTGGATTTAACCTTGCGAAAACAAGAAGAGGGAGAAATGTAATTGGACACAGGGCAATCACCAATGTGCCAGGGCAGCGAGGGGGTAACATCACCCTTTGTGCTGCTATTACACAAAATGGGGTCCTCCACCACCATGCAAATCTGGGACCCTATAATGCAAATCTAATACTTGCATTTCTTGACAGATTGCACGAGATTGTCACAGGATTAAAACAAGTGGACCAGATGCGGTACATTGTTGTTTGGGACAATGTCTCATTCCATCGGGCTGCTCTGGTCCAGAATTGGTTCCATGAGCACCCTGAATTTGAAGTCTTATACCTTCCCCCATACTCCCCCTTCCTGAATCCAATAGAAGTGTTTTTTTCAGCATGGCGGTGGAAGGTATACGACCTGCGGCCCTATGACCGTTTGCCCCTCCTTCAGGCCATGGAGCAGGCCTGTGATCATATCGAAGCAGCTTCTGTGCAGGGGTGGATTCGTCACACGAGGCGATTCTTCCAACGGTGCCTTGCCAATGAAGACATAGCCTGTGATGTGGATGAAATCTTATGGCCTGATCCAGCCAGACGGAGAGATGATGAATAGTTAGAGTATTCTTGTTGCTTTTACAGTAGTTTTTCTTCAGAGTCAAAGTGTATGTACTTCATGCAGTATTTTTTATTTGTCTACAGATTTTATTTGTTTCATTGATTTCATTGTTGGTTGATTACTGTAACTGATTATGGTAAGAAATACTGTAAGTATTGAAATAAATACTTGAAATATTCAGTCTACAGCATCAGTGTTGTGCAGTGCTTGGTAAGTTTATAGTAGGCCTATGTGTGTACATTCTCCCTATATCTCAAACTAATCATGAAGAATGTTGTGGGTTTGTCACTATTTATTTTTTTTCATGTAAATGATCCCTTACATAACAATGTCTGGCCAAACATCTAGCACATGCTATTTCCTAAAATTAGTTTTTTTTTTTTTTTTTACAAATGTGTTTTTCATTTATCACAGCAGTGTGAAACTGGCTGCAATAGTGTCTGATCGTTAAGGACTGTGTTGGTTAAATGAAAACTAATAGCATTTTCACAAATATGTGTATATGTTTTGTCTGAAGGGTGTCATTTTGCAAACAATCTAGGAATTATGCAAATTGAGTGTGGTGTTTGGATAATTGTGATTATATTTTGGAAAAAAAGAACCCGGTTTTCAAAATTGTGTGTAAACAATTGAAAAAAACTGTAAATATCATTTAACCAAATCTCATATCATAGCCAATCATATTCTAAGAAACATTACTATCAGGTTGATGTGTTTCTCATTAATATCATTTGCAAAGTATGTTTGATGCTTTACTTTTATTAATCTGTAAGCCTCAAATGTAGCTGAGTGACGATGTGTGAACTTTTGTGCTTGCTGTTTAGATGAGGTCAAAGTCAGTAATTTTCCATAGACAAGACCACAAATGCTCGACTGTCTCAGAATAAAGTGACAAACGAATGTTATCTAGGCTAAACATCTTGCAGAAGGGACATGTTGTGCGGTAGTTCTGTGTATTGTTTTAAGATGAACATTAAGATAAGCAACTTTCTGACACTTTAAGGGTAGCAGACGATGTGTGTATGCCTCCGCCCTCCATGGTGTGAAACCACCAAAGAACTATATGTCTTTGTCGTTAAGTGTCAGCTCAAAGTGATAATGAAGAAGAGCTTAGCCCTGTGCCCTCACTCTCTCTCTCTCTCATGCTCAGATCACCTGAACTCACCCAAGAATATATATAGTTTAATGTGAATGATTATCATCGAGTATTGTACATGTTTGGTATCATTTGAAATGTCTCAGTGCGACTGGTACAAGTGTCTCATTTCCAAATAATTCATTTTCCAAATCATTTCCAAGTAAAACAAAAGGTAATAAGGTTTTTAAGAGTTTAGGGATAGCCAGCACACAAAGGAAGGTGGTCTCATGGCAAATGGTCTCATACCCCCAAAAGGTGTAACCTCTGAATGTGAATTCCCATTGTTAGCACGTTTCCATGTGAAAGAGGTTGTGTCTATATAATGGGATGCAACGAGAAGATCGGGGCCTTTTTGTAACTCAAGTTGGCCCATGATGCTAAAAGTGACTCTTGCTTAAGAGTAAACTCTAAGCATCATGTATCCTAATGTTGGGTCGGGCCGTTCTGTACCTCAGATTAGCCCGTGAGGCTGACATTGAGACTCTCAGCTTCATGTATAATGTTGGGTTCGCATCTCTTCTCTTTATTCCAGAGCATTTGATGTTTTGTATTGATTATCTTTGAATTGATTATGAAATTGGCATGATACATTTACCTGACATAATAAATTGTTACATTTGATTATTCTAACCGACTTTGATATTATTTTCATTAAAGAGTTAAAAGGAATAGTCAAACATTCGCTCACATTTAATGATGCACAGATATCATTAAAACCTTTTCATTTATGGAGTCAGATGAAATAATGAGAGAATACATATTCAAATGTATTGCATTTAATCAAAAAATACTTTGCCTCGAGAAAAGGACAATAACACGTAAAGACCTTCCGCGGGCCGATCGAGTGCGAGTTTACAGGTGGTGACCTCGACGTGATCTCGCAACACAGGCGAGCAACGTCCTTTCCAGCAAAGTATTTGGATTTTAAAATGACCCCTACTGAGGTAAAACGATTAAATTAAATTCAGGTAGATGCACTTCCATGGGGGCTATACTAAAGTATCTTTGATTGTGAATACGGCAAGTCTCCGGTATATAGCCAATTACCTCTGTTTAGTGACCGAAACTGGCGGATTGTGATCGGGAGACCAACGTTAAACAGAAAATGTGAGGACCTCTGAGCGACATAGTTTCCTAATCTAAAACGGGTAAAATATAAAGTAAAGAATAAATAGAATAATCAAACATTAAAATGGCCACTTTGCCTTCATATAGTCTTTAAAAAGACTAAATGAAACGAAAAGGCATTTGAAATCTAACAAAGAAAAAAGAGAAACAGGATGTGCATCTCATCAGCCCTGAGCCAACAACTTTTTCATATTCAGATGTATTGACATGATAACGAGCAGAGATTTGGCCATGCGTTTAGCATGTGCTGGCGGTTCATTGGGTGTTAACAACAGCAGAGTCCCTCATTGGCTTTCAGCCTGACCTGTGTTGTACACACAATGCACTGGCCAGTACGGCTGCGACTACAGGGCCAAATCTAAAGTAAATCGTCTTTTGAAAAACGAACACTTTGACAAATAAGTTGTTCCAGAGACTCTTCAGAGACCAGAAACAATATTATTTAATTTATATTCTTAAATAGTCAAGTCAAGTCATCCTCATTTATATAGCGCTTTTAACAATGTAGATTGTTTCAAAGCAGCTTTACAGAGATAAGCGTATAATTTAAGGTAACAGAGATTGTTTTGGTATTATAGCGGTTCTTTAATAAAGTTATTTTCCATCTAAAGTTAGTTTTGATTGATTCGCTTCCGTCGCAATGATCATTTGTTATTAAATTAGGGGCCGCTAAGACGACACCATTCTCTCTACACAGACTTTAAACGCGAACCTGTGAGAAACGCTGATGGCGTTCACATGCGCATTAAGAATTGGTTCTATAGTTATGTGCGTTTGAATATATGTGTGCAGGTTTGTAATTACCTACAATAATATAATATGATTGTATTATAACTCAAATTATAATATACATTATATTATAATCGCCAAGCAGGGCATTAATTGGAGAAGTGTGACATTTCATTGGTGTGCTACCCAGTGCAAAAAGGGAGGGGGGTGCTTTGCCTTTAAAAAACACGGCTAGGAGTTTGGCACAGGTAATAGCAAACCAAATCATCTTCGACTGGGGTGCACCAACTAAAACTGAATCTGATCAGAGAAGTAAATTTGCAAGGAGGGTGTGAAATGATAAACATCAGACAGAAATACCACAGCCTTTTGCAGGTCACAAAAGATCTGCACTAACTAAATGTGTGAACGACACCATAGCGAATGCTAAGCAGGTAACCCACAGATCTGGCTGTAATGAGAGCAACTTGAAGTAAAGCCATGAGCATTGACCCACTGGAACTCATGACACTATGAGTGATAAAAACTCAGATTAATCTCTAATGCTCAAAAGACACAGCAGACTGTGAAGACTGAACTGCAAGAACAGCTTCAGGTGTCACACAATGCACTGAAACAACAGCAATAATTCAGACGTGGACAATGAAACTCGGTTTCCTGTGACAACTGGAATTAAAATGGCAATGGACATGATAATGTAGCAAGTAAAATAATTCCACATGTCTGAATTAGAAGTTGTTGAAAATATCCGAATTAACTGTGGTTCTCTCTGCATTTGTTTCTGTCTCAGGTTTACTTCTGCAAATTACTCGGAGGACGGATGCCAGGACAGGCCGGACCCCACCTGGATCAAAGCCAGGACAGCAGAATTGTTAGAACATAACCTGAGACTCGGGAGATGGGTGAAAAGACACTTCAAGAGGCTGTTCACATCTCACAGTAGTACATCACTAAATAAATATGGCCTCCCAGTATAGAACTGGAACTAAATTTGCAGCACAATTGTTATAGATTATATTCCACATCTCGTAGACATGAACACTGAACACACACCTCCATCACTATACCCTCACAGCATCATCACCTGGAATAGATCAAGTCTATCCAGGCTGAACACTACACATCATAAGAAGATAAAGATGACGTAGAGTCCAAAAGTGTCACTTCACTAAAGATCTGTTGTCCATCGTCACACTAACAGATCCAGATAGCTTCACACACACAGGATGGTACAGCTGACCCCATGATCACGGTCTAACAGAGACACATAGCATACACTATTCACAACACACACTTGCCAACTCATGGGACAACACTGAAATACATATATGAATGGCTACAGTCACAAGTCAATGATGCAAATTATAAAGCAGAGACAGACCTGCTATTAAATTTAAAAACGTTCAAACTCTCTGACTGTTATTAGAGTGGTTGGAGAGGGCCCCTGATTTCTCAACATACCACTAATAACAGAAACATCATAAAAACGTCTGAAGTGAGAAAAGTGTGAGCGCTTCAATCAGTTACAAAATTTACAATTTAACCCTGTCATCGACTGTGACTAAGCCAGCACAAAACACACACTCTCTCACACACACGCATGCACGCACACACACACGCATGCACGCACACACGCACACACACTCGCAGGCACGCACACACACACACACACACACACACACACATCCTTGTTTTTGTTACTTTGTGAGACCCCATGACTGGGACGTCACTTGTGGGGTCCACCCTTTCTAGAAGAGGTACACTTCTTAAAAAAATCAGGCAAGATCAGAACACATTCATAAACACAGATCTCACTTGATAATCTCAAATTTAAGAACTTTTGCACAAGACCTGACTGGGCTGTCACATGTGGGGTCCCAAACTGGTTTTCCTTCCTTGTGGGTCCACCTACACACACTTCGAGTTTTACATACTTTGTGAGGCCATGCCTAACTATTCAGTAGTTGTGGGGCCCTTTGCACATTGTCTTTCAGTTGAATAAAAATCTATATCCTTTACTTCACAGTGAAAAAACAAGTCGGACAAAAACAAAAACAAGTCAGTTGACAACTGTTTTAGACATACAGTCTTCATTCTGCCTGCTGTTTGTGGCACAATCACTTTTGATTGGTTTGTCTTTTACCAACCAACACCAATAAACCACAATTGTCTCAGTTACAAACTAACCTTGCCCTGTGAAATATTGAAAATCTGTCTGAGAGAAACAGTCGTGTGGGGAGTCATCTATTTTTAATCAAATGGCACAACACAATTTAATGAATCATCAGTAATTTAACAGTACCACTTATCTTATTTTTAGTACTTTGCAGGACTGTGAAATCACAAGCAAGATCAGTATGTGTAGTTAACAATAATGTATTACATTCCATGTTAAGACAATTAAACAAACACGTTTTTCATGAGATAATACATTAGACAAATGTTTCGGGGACCCTAAGCGAGAACATTTAACATTCACTAATATCTGACCATTTATAATATACACTGAATGAAAATATAAACGCAACACTTTTGCATTAATGCAAAAGAATTAATGAATTAATGTTTCAGCATCGGCTAAAGTGAGAGAAGATCGTAGACGAGCAATATTACGAAGATGGAAAAAAGAGTTTTTAACAATAGAAGAAATATGAGAGCCAAAAGATAGAGTTGGATCGAATAAGACACCAAGGTTACGAATTGACGATGAAGGCTTAACGTGAATACCATCAATATCAAAGGACTGGTCCATCCTTTTGACTGAGGCAGTTGAACCAATCACTAATATCTCGGTTTTCTAATCGTTTAATTTGAGGAAATTCATATACACAAAAGGCCTATTTCTCCCAAATATTGTTCACAAATCTGTCTAAATCTGTGTTAGTGAGCACTTCTCCTGTGCCGAGATAATCCATCCACCTCACAGGTGTGGCATATAAAGATGCTGATTAGACAGCATGATTATTGCACAGGTGTGCATTAGGCTGTCCACAATAAAAGGCCACTCTAAAATGTGCAGTTTCATCACACAGCACAATGCCACAGATGTGATGAAACTGACAACTCCCATGCAGTGATTTAAAGCCACAACTGGTGGCTTTAAATCACTGCATGGGAGTTGTCAGTTTCGCTCCCTGTAAACTTTCGACATCTGTGGCATTGTGCTGTGTGATGAAACTGCACATTTTAGAGTGGCCTTTTATTGTGGACAGCCTAAGACACACCTGTGCAATAATCATGCTGTCTAATCGGCATCTTTATATGCCACACCTGTGAGGTGGATGGATTATCTCGGCACAGGAGAAGTGCTCACGAACACAGGTTTAGACAGATTTGTGAACAATATTTGAGAGAAATAGACCTTTTGTGTACATATAAAAAGTTGTAGATCTTTGAATTCAGCTCATGATAAATGGGGGCAAAAACAAGTGTTGTGTTCATATTTTTGTTCAAAGATCTAAGACTTTTTATATATACACAAAAGGCCTATTTCTCCCAAATATTGTTCACAAATCTGATTAAATCTGTGTTAGTGAGCACTTCTCCTGTGCCGAGATAATCCATCCACCTCACAGGTGTGGCATATAAAGATGCTGATTAGACAGCATGATTATTGCACAGGTGTGTCTTAGGCTGTCCACAATAAAAGGCCACTCTAAAATGTGCAGTTTCATCACACAGCACAATGCCACAGATGTGATGAAACTGACAACTCCCATGCAGTGATTTAAAGCCACAACTGGTGGATTCAGCTCCATGGCCAGCTTCGCAGCCTACTGAATTGTTTGTGATTCCTTAGGCGGCCATGGAGCTGAATCCACCTGTTGTGGCTTTAAATCACTGCATGGGAGTTGTCAGTTTCGCTCCCTGTAAACTTTCGACATCTGTAGGATTGTGCTGTGTGATGAAACTGCACATTTTAGAGTGGCCTTTTATTGTGGACAGCCTAAGGCACACCTGTGCAATAATCATGCTGTCTAATCAGCATCTTTATATGCCACACCTGTGAGGTGGATGGATTATCTCGGCACAGGAGAAGTGCTCACGAACACAGGTTTAGACAGATTTGGGAGAAACAGGCCTTTTGTTTACATATAAAAAGTTGTAGATCTTTGAGTTCAGTTTATGATAAATGGGGGCAAAAACACAAGTGTTGCGTTCATATTTTTGTTCAGTGTAGTTATTTTCAACACTGCTTTCTGTGAATTATACCTGCAGCTCAGAAGCATTGTATAAAATTGTATCTGCATTGGGATTTCCTTGTGACACCTTCTTACTCCCAAGTGCTCACTGACCTCTTACAGACTAAACTCATTACAATGTAACACTGTCGCTCATAAGCTAATAACGCCATAAATGGACAGGAAAACACTCGTCTATAACTGTAGACGGTAAAAGAACAAGCTGGAATCTGAAGAATTAGTTGACTGAAGAATCAACAACAACTGACAACTACTATAGATTTCAATCCACAATGACCTGATATGCTAAATCACAACTCATTGACGTGATATCCTAATCCACAACTGAATGTTCTGAAATCCTAAACTACGACTCAATGGCCTGATATCCTAAATCATGACTCAATGATCTGATATAGCCTTTGATCATACAAAACTGGAATAAATGAAGTGCATCATGTATTTTGGAACTACATCAAACTTTAACCTCTCCCAAATATTAATAAGAGCATAAGTGTTGCATAAGATAATATATTTGGTAAAATGCACTCCTACTATAAAACTGACCCTGTCTCTCTGAATCTTTTACCTTTGAACTAAAAAAGTCTGATTTCAAAACCAACATTTTTCCCAGATGTTGAAAGCATTCACTATGGGAAAACATTTAAAATTCCCTAAAATCTGACCGTTTTACATTTAGCCATGTACAACTTTATACTTTGGGAGTACTTTACACTTGCAGATCAGGAGCATAGCTCAAATTTTTCTTTGCAGGGCAGATATCCGGTTTTTGATGTAAAATTTAATAGCCAGCCAGTCCCTCCGTTTTAGGGCTTCAGGCTCAGATTTGAGGCACAAATCGCAGGCAGCCTTTCCTGGAACACGACAGGATTCAATGAAGTGCATCATGTGTTTTTCGACCGCATCAACCTCCACCTTCTGCCAATTCTTTTTCTTGACTGGTTTGCGACCTAAATGAGAATGAAATTACTGAACTTAAAAGCAGAACAAATTTATAAGTTTTGCTAGCATTCTCACAACCCAATAACCAAACCCATAAATAAATCACCTGCCAAAACAGTTCCTTTAAATTAAACTGAGTTCTTCACTACAAATACTGTTAGAGAACAGCAGCACTGTTTCAGTTAATCAGATCATTCACACAAGTCACTCACCATTTCTTTGAGATAATTGGATAGCTTGAGAGTTTTTCTTTGTCTCATTTCGCATCTGACTGCCTGAAGCAAATGGTGACTTGGCTGTGTCCTCAACACAGTCCTTGTTCCTTGGATGCTGACTTTCATTTTGAGATGTCACACTGCACAAGGGTGGCTTCACCACACAATCTGTTAAATTAAAAAGAACAAATATTGCACGTGAGCTAGGGTGTAATGACGCACATATTCGTATTGAACCATTCGGTACAAGGCTTTCGGTTCGGTTTTCGGTACGCATTGGACCATTTTTCCTGCCAACCAAAATTTCGTTATTTCAAATGTAGGCGCGTTGCCTGGCATACATGTAAGAGACGCCGGCGCGACCACAACATTGCCCAACATCAAATGGCTAACGTAATGCAAGCGGAACGAAACTGCTCGTTATTGTGTGGTTGACGGACCGTTTATCAGTTTTAACCAAAGCAGTGCAAGCCGATCTTGATCAAGCAACACTGTTACTACACAGCGATAGTAAGAGATCCAGTAAAGAAAGCATTTTAATTCGCCACAGAAGTCATAACATCGCCGTTTACCTTCAGAATCAGGAGTCAGAAGTACCGTACTGTACTGTCCTCGCTTATGACATCAGTCAGACGTCGGCCGCGGGAGTGGAAGGGGGATCGAGTGAGAATCTTTATTGGTGTCGATTTTCAGTCTCTTTTTAATGATAGGCCTTACGCATCTGTCAATCATCCCTGCTTGCTATTTGGGGAATGAACCCAGCGCTTTGATTGGTCGAACTCTTCTTTTGTTGTAGCTTGATTTGAGGAATGCACGTGCACAGAGGCGTCACCAGGTTTTTGCGTAGTTTAGAGTGACAAATCGTACCAGCGTACTTTGAAGTCAAAATGCGTATCCACTACGCAAGATGCGTACAGGTCGGCAGGTATGCTAATAGCCTGCATGCAGCACATCGCCACAATATAAAGTTAAGGCAACTAAACAACCAAGAGAAATATGTCAACCTCAAAAATGTAACATTGGATCCATACATCCGCATCGGGGAATAACATTATAATCTCAAGTTTTTTCAAGTAGTGCAATTCAACAGGCTTTTTAATTTCAAAAACATTTGACATTCTTTTACTTCCATATTGGTGAAACCAATTGTTTTTGTGTGCAGATCTCAGAGCCTAGGCTGCCTACAGAGAGGCGTTTTTTTTGACGACCTGCTTATGGGGCGGGCAGCTAGCGGATCGTTAGGAAAGATTAGATGAATGTGATAATTTATGTTATGTTTGGGCCTGAAATCACTGATACAACCTTTAAATCATGGGACTGACCAGTTTTCCAACTCTGTTATTTTTTTTTTTTTACGTATCCAAACTGTTGCCTTTTTACTTTATTTGAATGTTGCAAGGCAGAATGTGTAAAAGTTGGAACAAAACAAAAACATGTTTTTGATTTCAGGCTGTAAGACAAAAACTAACTATTTCAAAGGGATATGATGATTTTCTATAGGCAATGTACATTATTTTACTGTGTCACTTAAGATAATGATGACACTACTGAATCCACAAGTAGTACACTGTGGCTACTGTCTAATGTTTACATGTACATACTTTTACTTATATACAGTGGGGAGAACAAGTATTTGATATACTGCCGATTTTACAGGTTTTCCTACTTACAAAGCATGTAGAGGTCTGTCATTTTTATCCTAGGTTTTTAAATAATTAATTTGCATTTTATTGCATGACATAAGTATTTGATCACCTACCAACCAGTAAGAATTCCTGCACAAGGCTGGGATGGGCAACAGGACAATAGGCAAGCAGCTTGGTGAGAAGGCAACAACTGTTGGCGCAATTATTAGAAGATGGAAGAAGTTCAAGATGACGGTCAATCTCCCTCGGTCTGGGGAACCATGCAAGATCTCACCTTGTGGGGCCTCAATGATCATGAGGAAGGTGAGGGATCTGCCCAGAACTACATGGCAGGACCTGGTCAATGACCTGAAGAGAGAGCTGGGACCACAGTCTCAAAGAAAACCATTAGTAACACACTACGCCGTCATGGATTAAAATCCTGCAGCGCAAGCAAGGTCCCCCTGCTCAAGCCAGCGCATGTCCAGGCCCGTCTGAAGCTTGCCAATGACCATCTGGATGATCCAGAGGAGAAATGGGAGAAGGTCATGTGGTCTGATGAGACAAAAATAGAGCTTTTTGGTCTAAACTCCACTCGCCGTGTTTTAGAAGAAGGACGAGTACAACCCCAAGAAACCCATCCCAACCGTGAAGCATGGAGGTGGAAACATCATTCTTTGGGGATGCTCTTCTGCAAAGGGGAAAGGACGACTGCACCGTAGTGAGGGGAGGGTGGATGGGGCCATGTATCGTGAGATCTTGGCCAACAACCTCCTTCCCTCAGTAAGAGCATTGAAGATGGGTCATGGCTGGGTCTTCCAGCAGGACAGCGACCCGAAACACACAGCCAGGGCAACTGAGGAGTGGCTCCGCAAGAAGCATCTCAAGCTCCTGGAGTGGCCTAGCCCGTCTCCAGACCTGAACCCAATAGAACATCTCTGGAGGAGCTGGAAGCCCGTATTGCCCAGCGACAGCCCCAAAACCTGCAGGATCTGGAGAAGGTGTGTGTGGAGGAGTGGGCCAGAATCCCTGCAGTGTGTGCAAACCTGGTCAAGAACTACAGGAAACACATGATCTCTGTAATTGCAAACAAAGGTTTCTGTACCAAATATTAAGTTCTGCTTTTCTGATGTATCAAATACTTATGTCATGCAATAAAATGCAAACTAATTACTTAAAAATCATACAATGTGATTTTCTGGATTTTGTTTTAGATTCATTTCACTCACAGTTAAAAAGTACTACCTATGATAAAAATTACAGACTTTTACATGCTTTATAAGTGGGAAAACCTGCAAAAACCTGCAATCAAATACTTGTTCTCCCCACTGTATATATTTATATATTATGCTTAATACTCTGGCCACCTTCTTATAATATGGTAATTGATAGAGATGGTGCCCATTTTCTTTTGCACATCCTTACATTTTATTTTTTGTTATTTATTATTATTTCTGCATTGTTGGAGTTGGAGCCGGGAACAATATTTTCACTCTACATGCAAGAACACCTGCAGTCTTCTGATCATTTGACAGTAAAACTTGAAACTTTTCAATTTTGACTAGTCAGTTGGTTGAGAGGTTAGATTAATTTGTTTACAAAAAACAAATCTGCAAAAAATCTTGCCAGCCCTACACTGTAAAAAATATTTGTCAGCTTTGGGTCATTTAAGGCCTGTGAATCTCAACCAAAGTTCCTTCACGCTCTGACCATCATGATATAGATAAACGCAGCCTAATTTATGATGTTGGAAAGGAATTCAGAAGCTGCTGCTTTATATTACCTCAAAGCTAAGTTTACACCCCATTCTAGGTGGAAGCAGGAGTTAGGATTTGGCATAGTAAAGAATGGGAACATTTCTTTTTGATAACCCAAATTCTGTTAAAAGTGTAGTAAAAATCATACTCAAACTTAAATCATATTTTTCTGGAAGCAAATACCTCAGACAGGAAAAACTGATGCAGACATGCATCTACAAATACAGCAAGTATTGAAATAGATACCTGGCATGTTTTCCTCCAGCCTGGCCTCTTGGATTTCTTTGTCACACAGGATTGTCTCTAAAATAAAAAGAAGGCAGGTAACAAAACCATCAGAGCGCTATTCGGAGTGTACTGGAAAAACAATATCTGCATTTCCTTATATTTGTCTAATAAAAAGGCATTGGTACCATTTGGGGCGATGTTGATATCATCTAGGGTCATTCCTTTAAACTCTGACAAACGCCCCTGCTCAAGGGCCATGAGAATCTTGCTGATCTTCGCAAGCTGGAGAGTGCCCTCAGGTAAGCGATAGAACTGGCGATGGACTCGGATGTCATGGCCAAGGAAATCTGCCAGTTGGTCAAGCTCTGTGTCATTGAGATTGAGTACTTTTGAGAGTGTAGCAACATGCTTCCTGAGCTTTGTAGAGGTGAGTGAGAGAGGGTTCTTGGCTCCACAAGCTTTCACAAAGTAACGAATGCAATCTGACCCTCTGTAGTGGGACACTGCATATGGACGTGCAAACATGTATGAGTTGTTATCAGCCACTCCACATTCTATTCTTTTCTCCACAAGCAAATTAAGGGAATCCACCATCGCAGGGGTTAAGAGCACAGGCACCTTCCGCCCTCTCTTCCCTCTAATTTCAAGTCTCACAAAATGCTTGCAGAGACTTTTCTCTAACTCAGAGAGAGCTACATTGACATCTTCATGAGGATCTGATTTGTCTCTTAGGATGAATGTTGAAAGAAGCATTTTGGAGACTTCCCCTTCTCTGCGCCTGTTGAATAAAATAACTTGTGCCAGAGTCACTTTTGTCAAGTTAGCCCAGTTGCAAGAAGAGCACTCTGATGTCAAGTCACTGTAGAACTGGCGCTGCTTGTCATCCAGGTAGCAATGCAGAGTTTTTACATCTTCTGTAAAAGGTAACAGCTGTGGGGAATTCCACTTGGACTCTGTTAGGCCCTGTAAGGCTTTGGCTGATATAAGCTCATTCCACCTGGCATCATACACTTGACGAAAGCAGCGAGCCGCTGTTGCACCATTATCATCACCTTTCATCATTGCATCGGTTTCAAGGAGCATGGACACATTTTTCAGTCCATGTCCAAGCTTTAGAGCAAGTGTTGCAGTTTTGTATTTGCTAGTTTCCTCGTTAAAACCCGCTGTGTGTCTTACTGCAGTAACTGCTAGCATGAAGTTCTCTGGTGTGACATAATCTTTGATAGTTTGCAGTGGTGTGACCTCTCTACCATGTAAACACAGCCGACCAAGCTCCCTCAACTTTTGCCGAATGTATTCATGCTTGCTGACATCCGCTCCAAGCCTGTTATATAGATGTTTTCCAAACTCCATGATGCAGTGATCATTTTTTACTTCAAAAGAGATATCATCTTGTGTCATGTTGCTCACCAGCTTCCAAACACTTTCACTAACCGCAGAGGGTGCCGGTTCAGCAAACGCACAGAGGGATTGGACTCTAGTTTTTCCAGGTTTAGATTTAACACTGCTAGGTTGGAATTTACAGCTCTGCATGTGTCTCCAAAGCACTCTTTTCATAAACAACCCTTGACAGTACACACAGTGAATAAAGTCTTGACCTTCACACTTATTTTTTGGTTGTTTGAATGGAACAAGATTTCCAGACCCTGTTTTTATAACTTCAGCATTATGTGCAAAGTTTCCTTTGTTTCTCAGAAATTCAAGCTGCAATTTCCTTTGATGGGATCCCTTTGGAAAACTCAATGCTCTTGAAACCTCTATCTCTTTTAAGTGAACACGCTCCAAGTGCCTAGATATTTTTTGGACCGCTGATCTACAATATAGGCAGTACTGTCGCTTGTTGTACATTCGAGCTCCATTACTCGTTCTGACGACAGCAGGAACAAGTACTGATTTACCTGATGTGGTGCTGTCAGGAGCATTATGTTGGCTTTGTGTTATAGCAGCAATTCTGTCATTGTCCTGGAATTTAGCAAGAGGTGTCTTGAATTTGCGCTTGCATGGAAGTACTGTTGCATCAGCTTGACTTTTTAATGATAGTTCTTTGCTCACGTTACTATCCGTACTATCCCCACTTGTGGATGGAACATATTCTTCTCCACTGTCCTGGCTTGATTCGCTTAATTTTTCAGATCCAGCAGAAATCTTCTGATTAACCTATAAAAAACATAACAAATAAGCTACACAACACACAACTAGGTTTTTCCAATACAACAGGAATAGCTTAATTATAGCTACACAGATGACTACACTGATAATGTATAAATCTAAATATTATTGGTTTGAATTGTTTTCCATTTTTAATATGGCTGAAGCCTGTTGTTGTTCACAAAAAAGTCACAGAATGCAAATATAATTATGTAAGAATACCTTATATTATCATGCGCATTCTCGTCTCTGATGTCTATTATTTTAGTTCTTGTAAGTCTACATTTCTTAATTTTGTACAAAAAAATGCATTTGAGTAAGAATTCGCTTTTGATATATCTCTCTTGATTGTAATAAAAAAAATCACGTGGGTCTTAAACAATAGGAATGTATTACAATTGTGTTCATAGTAACTGGCTAAGTTAAGCTACTCAATGGCTTCATTGTTTTGAGAGACCTTGGACCCTATTTTAACAATATAAGTGCACAGCTTAGCGCAGTACACATTTGAGTGTGTCCAAATCCACTTTTGCTAGTTTGATGGTAGAAAAGAGTGGTCTAAAAGGGTTGTACTCTGTTGCATAAATAATAATTAGTTGTGGTTTGGGCGTAACATGTAATAATCCAATCAGAGTGTCGTCTTTAAGAGCTTTTCATTCCCTTTAAAGGTGGTATCAGCGATTTCAGGCCCAAACATAAATGATCACATTCATCTAATATTTCGCTAGCTGCACGCCCCATAAGCATGCTGTCAAAAAAACGCGTCTCTCTAGGTAGCCTAGGCTCTGAGATCTGCACACAAAAACAGTTGGTATCAACATCACTCAAAACCAAAATAAATAGTGTTCCAACCAATCATCGACAGGGGCGGGTGTTGTGAGGTTTTGCGCTCGTGCACGGCTGCCTATGACGGCTGCACGCGAAAACCCCACAACACCCGCCCCTGTCGGTGATTGGTTGGAACACTATTTGTTTGGGTTTTGATTATTTGGCCAAACAGACTGAAAACAGCTGTTTTTGTGTGCAGATCTCAGAGCCTAGGCTACCTAGAGAGACACGTTTTTTTGACAGCATGCTTATGGGGCGTGCAGCTAGCGAAGTATTAGATGAATGTGATCATTTATGTTTGGGCCTGAAATCGCTGATACCACCTTTAAGAGCCAGGCCCGTTTGTACCATGGCACATTGCTATTATGATGGCGGATTTGCTAAGCAGTCAGGAAAGATTTGGATGGCCCGTTGTCTTCTCCGCCTGTGAAACCGAGTTGGTAGAAGGCCAACACCACTTTACGAATTCAAAATAAAAACAGAAACACAAGAACGTTTTTGTTGTCCTTGGTTTCGTTTATTCTATAATGAAGTAACAGTTCAAGTGTTTTCACCATAAAGGCAAAACGAATCCCCTAGTTTACATCAATGTAAAAAAAGAACAGAGTTCTTTTTTTGTTGTTTTTTTTGTTCTTAACAAAACAATGTTTTCTCCTAGAGACGCATTTCACTGATGTGCTGTTAAAATAATACTAGAATGTGCGCTACTGACTTTAGACCAGGTTTTTGTGGGTCAATGGCGCGATCACTTTCCGATGTATTAAGATAGCAATATGCCAAGGATTACCCTGAACACAACTCCCAGTAAGACCAGCACGCCCATGAGCGCAAAAATTAGCGCAGGGCGAGTTGCTATTTTAATGACGTGAGCGCTTGATGGGAAATTGACAACTGCATTGATCTTATACTAGCAAACACAGCTTGTGTCGGGCTTTGTGCTGCACTCCGCCGGTTGCAAGATAGAGCCCCTTGTTTCAAGCCCTGAGTATTGGCAGAATAAAAAGGCTTGTTTACTTGCCATTTAAGGATTTACTGGCAAAAATAATTAACCTACTCATTGATGCAATTTGTTGCACTGATCATGGGTAATGCATATTTATAAAACATTTCATAGTAACAGTGTAAATTTTCAGAAACAACACTACTTATCAAGGAACATACATTCTTGCACATCATGCCTTGCACTATGGGAGCTTACCAAAATGCTTCTGGACTTCCTAAGTCTTGGCAAAATTTTATGTACAACGTTTTCTTCCTCCTCATCTGTACTTGAGTCAAAACTTTTTCTTGTCCGCTTAAATTGTGGCACATTCATTTGAATATTTTCTTCATCTGGACTGTCAAAAAGCTCTTCAGACCAATTAAGAGTCTCCTCCATCTTAAAAACAATTAATGAAATGTTAAAATTTCACAGATTCTGTGGAATAATTGTACCATTTTCTTACAAAACACTACAACAGGTCAGTGGCTGATAAATAAAACTGTTTGGTGAAATCATGAATAATTTACAAATAAAAATATAGAGCTAGAGCACGTATTTGTTTAAAATGTACTTGACAGAGCAAAGCTGTCAAAGAGGCAGGCGTTTTGTAAATGGCATGTTCACACAGATTCACCACATAAAAACATTGGACTTGACTGACGGAGAGTAATTTTAAATAGGGACCAAACATGCAATAGGTGGTGCCTATAAATAGAACAGCTATCTGTAAAAATGCTGCGGCACATGTTCTCCTTCCACAGTACTTTTACTAATGAGATGCTATAAAGGAGAAACAAATTATAAACAGGATGACATCTACTGAAAGTGCAGTTTTGTAATGAAAAAAAAAAAAACAGATTAATGAATCAGTTAATGCAAATCAGAAAGAACCAACCTGTATGCTGCTAGATGGTAAATCTGAAACGGTATCAGGTTGTGGAAAAGAAAAATCTTGTCCAGAGCTGACTTCATCAGAGTCTGTGTACTCAACTAAGGAATTCATTGGTTTCTTTGTAACCTGTATGAATATAGAAATGCAATAACAAATTGTTTAAAAAAAGAGAACTTGTAAAATGGTCATAAACCTATACATTGATGATTATTATAATGCTCAAAAATAAAGATCTGATTATTATTGAAAAACTGACATAATTATAGATGAAAAAATAATAATAAAAATAAAAAGAATCACAAAAATAAAAATCACAAAAATAATATAAATCACCATAACTATCTTAATAGAAAATCCCCTATGCTGTCAGTAACAACCAGCAATGACATTCATGGGATTTGAAGTTAGGTCATAGGCGCACAGCGAAAACATTTGTGACACCAAATCATGTTTTTGAGCCAGTAATTAAAAAAGTTAGTAGCGGAAAAGGTTAGTGTAGAGCCCTGAGACTCACCTTCAGAATTGAAGAAAAACCTAGGTTTTTAGCCCAAATGTCATACATGGTTCCCACAAGGGTGAACTAGAGAAAGTGTTTTTCAAACTACACAAACACTCTGAAGCAAATACAAATAACTACCTTGTGCCACTGGACAAGAGAAGTAACATTAACCTGGAATATGATTGCTGCTTCCCACTTGAATGGTGAAAGTGTATTGGCATGTTCACCAAACAAGACGACTCACCTTCAGAATTGAAGGGGAAACCTCAATGCCGTCTTGTACCCTTGTGTTGGAACTTTCCTTGTTGCTGTGTTCAAAGGCCACATGGGTAGAATGCCCACCATCAACCTGTAACATGAATTACATTTAATAATTGTGAAATCAAACACTACAGCAGTAAACTCATGAACAACAATATGTTTGTACTCATTAAAACACACATGACCAATTCATGTGCAAAATCAGATGTTTAATCATCAAAAGACAATGAAATTCAATGCATTGATTTTGGACAGAAGATTGAACATTCTAGAAGACTTTTATCAGCCATATTGATATTTGGACCCCACAAGGGTAGACCAGTCTATGTGTGTATAAACATGTACTTATACACTAACATATGACCAAGTGGTGGATTAAATCTGTCATTACAAAAAGAAACTCCAATTAAAAGGAATGTTTCTTGTTACAATGACAAAATATATAGGAAATAAGAAATATAGAAGACTTTTATCAGCCATATTGATATTTGGACCCCACAAGGGTAGACCAGTCTATGTGTGTATAAACATGTACTTATACACTAACATATGACCAAGTGATGGATTAAATCTGTCATTACAAAAAGAAACTCCAATTAAAAGGAATGTTTCTTGTTACAATGACAAAATCCATAAGAATTCAGAATTTCTAGAATTGATATTTGGACCCCACAAGGGTAGACCAGTCTATGTGTGTATAAACATGTACTTATACACTAACATGTGACCAAGTGACTCTGTTTTGGGCAATACTAAAAGAGACACCAACAATTAAAAGGATTTTTTCCACATTAGAAGAACAAAATGAATAGGAATGTAACATTTTAAAGTAGGTTTTTAGCCCAAATGTCATACATGGTTCCCACAAGGGTGAACTAGAGAAAGCGTTTTTCAAACTACACAAACACTCTGAAGCAAATACAAATAACTACCTTGTGCCACTGGACAAGAGAAGTAACATTAACCTGGAATATGATTGCTGCTTCCCACTTGAATGGTGAAAGTGTATTGGCATGTTCACCAAACAAGACGACTCACCTTCAGAATTGAAGGGGAAACCTCAATGCCGTCTTGTACCCTTGTGTTGGAACTTTCCTTGTTGCTGTGTTCAAAGGCCACATGGGTAGAATGCCCACCATCAACCTGTAACATGAATTACATTTAATAATTGTGAAATCAAACACTACAGCAGTAAACTCATGAACAACAATATGTTTGTACTCATTAAAACACACATGACCAATTCATGTGCAAAATCAGATGTTTAATCATCAAAAGACAATGAAATTCAATGCATTGATTTTGGACAGAAGATTGAACATTCTAGAAGACTTTTATCCGCCATATTGATATTTGGACCCCACAAGGGTAGACCAGTCTATGTGTGTATAAACATGTACTTATACACTAACATATGACCAAGTGGTGGATTAAATCTGTCATTACAAAAAGAAACTCCAATTAAAAGGAATGTTTCTTGTTACAATGACAAAATCCATAAGAATTCAGAATTTCTAGAATTGATATTTGGACCCCACAAGGGTAGACCAGTCTATGTGTGTATAAACATGTACTTATACACTAACATATGACCAAGTGGTGGATTAAATCTGTCATTACCAAAAGAAACTCCAATTAAAAGGAATGTTTCTTGTTACAATGACAAAATATATAGGAAATAAGAAATATAGAAGACTTTTATCAGCCATATTGATATTTGGACCCCACAAGGGTAGACCAGTCTATGTGTGTATAAACATGTACTTATACACTAACATATGACCAAGTGGTGGAGTAAATCTGTCATTACAAAAAGAAACTCCAATTAAAAGGAATGTTTCTTGTTATGATGACAAAATCAATAAGAATTCAGAATTTCTAGAATTGATATTTGGACCCCACAAGGGTAGACCAGTCTATGTGTGTATAAACATGTACTTATACACTAACATATGACCAAGTGATGGAAGAACTCTGTTTTGGGCAATACTAAAAGAGACACCAACAATTAAAAGGATTTTTTCCACATTAGAAGAACAAAATGAATAGGAATGTAACATTTTAAAGTAGGTTTTTAGCCCAAATGTCATACATGGTTCCCACAAGGGTGAACTAGAGAAAGTGTTTTTCAAACTACACAAACACTCTGAAGCAAATACAAATAACTACCTTGTGCCACTGGACAAGAGAAGTAACATTAACCTGGAATATGATTGCTGCTTCCCACTTGAATGGTGAAAGTGTATTGGCATGTTCACCAAACAAGACGACTCACCTTCAGAATTGAAGGGGAAACCTCAATGCCGTCTTGTACCCTTGTGTTGGAACTTTCCTTGTTGCTGTGTTTAAAGGCCACATGGGTAGAATGCCCACCATCAACCTGTAACATGAATTACATTTAATAATTGTGAAATCAAACACTACAGCAGTAAACTCATGAACAACAATATGTTTGTACTCATTAAAACACACATGACCAATTCATGTGCAAAATCAGATGTTTAATCATCAAAAGACAATGAAATTCAATGCATTGATTTTGGACAGAAGATTGAACATTCTAGAAGACTTTTATCAGCCATATTGATATTTGGACCCCACAAGGGTAGACCAGTCTATGTGTGTATAAACATGTACTTATACACTAACATATGACCAAGTGGTGGATTAAATCTGTCATTACCAAAAGAAACTCCAATTAAAAGGAATGTTTCTTGTTACAATGACAAAATCTTGTTACAATGACAAAATCAATAAGAATTCAGAATTTCTAGAATTGATATTTGGACCCCACAAGGGTAGACCAGTCTATGTGTGTATAAACATGTACTTATACACTAACATATGACCAAGTGATGGATTAAATCTGTCATTACCAAAAGGAACTCCAATTAATAGGAATGTTTCTTGTTACAATGACAAAATATATAGGAAATAAGAAATATAGAAGACTTTTATCAGCCATATTGATATTTGGACCCCACAAGGGTAGACCAGTCTATGTGTGTATAAACATGTACTTATACACTAACATATGACCAAGTGATGGATTAAATCTGTCATTACCAAAAGAAACTCCAATTAAAAGGAATGTTTCTTGTTATAATGACAAAATATATAGGAAATAAGAAATATAGAAGACTTTTATCAGCCATATTGATATTTGCACCCCACAAGGGTAGACCAGTCTATGTGTGTATAAACATGTACTTATACACTAACATATGACCAAGTGGTGGAGTAAATCTGTCATTACAAAAAGAAACTCCAATTAAAAGGAATGTTTCCTGTTACAATGACAAAATCCATAAGAATTCAGAATTTCTAGAATTGATATTTGGACCCCACAAGGGTAGACCAGTCTATGTGTGTATAAACATGTACTTATACACTAACATATGACCAAGTGATGGATTAAATCTGTCATTACAAAAAGAAACTCCAATTAAAAGGAATGTTTCTTGTTATAATGACAAAATATATAGGAAATAAGAAATATAGAAGACTTTTATCAGCCATATTGATATTTGGACCCCACAAGGGTAGACCAGTCTATGTGTGTATAAACATGTACTTATACACTAACATATGACCAAGTGATGGATTAAATCTGTCATTACCAAAAGAAACTCCAATTAAAAGGAATGTTTCTTGTTATAATGACAAAATATATAGGAAATAAGAAATATAGAAGACTTTTATCAGCCATATTGATATTTGGACCCCACAAGGGTAGACCAGTCTATGTGTGTATAAACATGTACTTATACACTAACATATGACCAAGTGGTGGATTAAATCTGTCATTACAAAAAGAAACTCCAATTAAAAGGAATGTTTCCTGTTACAATGACAAAATCCATAAGAATTCAGAATTTCTAGAATTGATATTTGGACCCCACAAGGGTAGACCAGTCTATGTGTGTATAAACATGTACTTATACACTAACATATGACCAAGTGATGGATTAAATCTGTCATTACCAAAAGAAACTCCAATTAAAAGGAATGTTTCCTGTTACAATGACAAAATCCATAAGAATTCAGAATTTCTAGAATTGATATTTGGACCCCACAAGGGTAGACCAGTCTATGTGTGTATAAACATGTACTTATACACTAACATATGACCAAGTGATGGATTAAATCTGTCATTACAAAAAGAAACTCCAATTAAAAGGAATGTTTCTTGTTATAATGACAAAATATATAGGAAATAAGAAATATAGAAGACTTTTATCAGCCATATTGATATTTGGACCCCACAAGGGTAGACCAGTCTATGTGTGTATAAACATGTACTTATACACTAACATATGACCAAGTGGTGGATTAAATCTGTCATTACAAAAAGAAACTCCAATTAAAAGGAATGTTTCTTGTTACAATGACAAAATCCATAAGAATTCAGAATTTCTAGAATTGATATTTGGACCCCACAAGGGTAGACCAGTCTATGTGTGTATAAACATGTACTTATACACTAACATGTGACCAAGTGGTGGAGTAAATCTGTCATTACAAAAAGAAACTCCAATTAAAAGGAATGTTTCCTGTTACAATGACAAAATCCATAAGAATTCAGAATTTCTAGAATTGATATTTGGACCCCACAAGGGTAGACCAGTCTATGTGTGTATAAACATGTACTTATACACTAACATATGACCAAGTGATGGATTAAATCTGTCATTACAAAAAGAAACTCCAATTAAAAGGAATGTTTCTTGTTATAATGACAAAATATATAGGAAATAAGAAATATAGAAGACTTTTATCAGCCATATTGATATTTGGACCCCACAAGGGTAGACCAGTCTATGTGTGTATAAACATGTACTTATACACTAACATATGACCAAGTGATGGATTAAATCTGTCATTACCAAAAGAAACTCCAATTAAAAGGAATGTTTCTTGTTATAATGACAAAATATATAGGAAATAAGAAATATAGAAGACTTTTATCAGCCATATTGATATTTGGACCCCACAAGGGTAGACCAGTCTATGTGTGTATAAACATGTACTTATACACTAACATATGACCAAGTGGTGGATTAAATCTGTCATTACAAAAAGAAACTCCAATTAAAAGGAATGTTTCCTGTTACAATGACAAAATCCATAAGAATTCAGAATTTCTAGAATTGATATTTGGACCCCACAAGGGTAGACCAGTCTATGTGTGTATAAACATGTACTTATACACTAACATATGACCAAGTGATGGATTAAATCTGTCATTACCAAAAGAAACTCCAATTAAAAGGAATGTTTCCTGTTACAATGACAAAATCCATAAGAATTCAGAATTTCTAGAATTGATATTTGGACCCCACAAGGGTAGACCAGTCTATGTGTGTATAAACATGTACTTATACACTAACATATGACCAAGTGATGGATTAAATCTGTCATTACAAAAAGAAACTCCAATTAAAAGGAATGTTTCTTGTTATAATGACAAAATATATAGGAAATAAGAAATATAGAAGACTTTTATCAGCCATATTGATATTTGGACCCCACAAGGGTAGACCAGTCTATGTGTGTATAAACATGTACTTATACACTAACATATGACCAAGTGGTGGATTAAATCTGTCATTACAAAAAGAAACTCCAATTAAAAGGAATGTTTCTTGTTACAATGACAAAATCCATAAGAATTCAGAATTTCTAGAATTGATATTTGGACCCCACAAGGGTAGACCAGTCTATGTGTGTATAAACATGTACTTATACACTAACATGTGACCAAGTGATGGAAGAACTCTGTTTTGGGCAATACTAAAAGAGACACCAACAATTAAAAGGATTTTTTCCACATTAGAAGAACAAAATGAATAGGAAAGTAACATTTTAAAGTAGGTTTTTAGCCCAAATGTCATACATGGTTCCCACAAGGGTGAACTAGAGAAAGTGTTTTTCAAACTACACAAACACTCTGAAGCAAATACAAATAACTACCTTGTGCCACTGGACAAGAGAAGTAACATTAACCTGGAATATGATTGCTGCTTCCCACTTGAATGGTGAAAGTGTATTGGCATGTTCACCAAACAAGACGACTCACCTTCAGAATTGAAGGGGAAACCTCAATGCCGTCTTGTACCCTTGTGTTGGAACTTTCCTTGTTGCTGTGTTCAAAGGCCACATGGGTAGAATGCCCACCATCAACCTGTAACATGAATTACATTTAATAATTGTGAAATCAAACACTACAGCAGTAAACTCATGAACAACAATATGTTTGTACTCATTAAAACACACATGACCAATTCATGTGCAAAATCAGATGTTTAATCATCAAAAGACAATGAAATTCAATGCATTGATTTTGGACAGAAGATTGAACATTCTAGAAGACTTTTATCAGCCATATTGATATTTGGACCCCACAAGGGTAGACCAGTCTATGTGTGTATAAACATGTACTTATACACTAACATATGACCAAGTGATGGATTAAATCTGTCATTACCAAAAGAAACTCCAATTAAAAGGAATGTTTCTTGTTATAATGACAAAATATATAGGAAATAAGAAATATAGAAGACTTTTATCAGCCATATTGATATTTGGACCCCACAAGGGTAGACCAGTCTATGTGTGTATAAACATGTACTTATACACTAACATATGACCAAGTGATGGATTAAATCTGTCATTACAAAAAGAAACTCCAATTAAAAGGAATGTTTCTTGTTACAATGACAAAATCCATAAGAATTCAGAATTTCTAGAATTGATATTTGGACCCCACAAGGGTAGACCAGTCTATGTGTGTATAAACATGTACTTATACACTAACATATGACCAAGTGGTGGAGTAAATCTGTCATTACCAAAAGAAACTCCAATTAAAAGGAATGTTTCTTGTTATAATGACAAAATATATAGGAAATAAGAAATATAGAAGACTTTTATCAGCCATATTGATATTTGGACCCCACAAGGGTAGACCAGTCTATGTGTGTATAAACATGTACTTATACACTAACATATGACCAAGTGGTGGATTAAATCTGTCATTACAAAAAGAAACTCCAATTAAAAGGAATGTTTCTTGTTACAATGACAAAATCCATAAGAATTCAGAATTTCCAGAATTGATATTTGGACCCCACAAGGGTAGACCAGTCTATGTGTGTATAAACATGTACTTATACACTAACATGTGACCAAGTGACTCTGTTTTGGGCAATACTAAAAGAGACACCAACAATTAAAAGGATTTTTTCCACATTAGAAGAACAAAATGAATAGGAAAGTAACATTTTAAAGTAGGTTTTTAGCCCAAATGTCATACATGGTTCCCACAAGGGTGAACTAGAGAAAGTGTTTTTCAAACTACACAAACACTCTGAAGCAAATACAAATAACTACCTTGTGCCACTGGACAAGAGAAGTAACATTAACCTGGAATATGATTGCTGCTTCCCACTTGAATGGTGAAAGTGTATTGGCATGTTCACCAAACAAGACGACTCACCTTCAGAATTGAAGGGGAAACCTCAATGCCGTCTTGTACCCTTGTGTTGGAACTTTCCTTGTTGCTGTGTTCAAAGGCCACATGGGTAGAATGCCCACCATCAACCTGTAACATGAATTACATTTAATAATTGTGAAATCAAACACTACAGCAGTAAACTCATGAACAACAATATGTTTGTACTCATTAAAACACACATGACCAATTCATGTGCAAAATCAGATGTTTAATCATCAAAAGACAATGAAATTCAATGCATTGATTTTGGACAGAAGATTGAACATTCTAGAAGACTTTTATCAGCCATATTGATATTTGGACCCCACAAGGGTAGACCAGTCTATGTGTGTATAAACATGTACTTATACACTAACATATGACCAAGTGGTGGATGAAATCTGTTTTGGGCAATACTAAAAGAGACAACAATTAAAAGGATTTTTCCACATTAGAAGAACAAAATGAATAGGAATGTATCATTTTAAAGTAGGTTTTTAGCCCAAATGTCATACATGGTTCCCACAAGGGTGAACTAGAGAAAGTGTTTTTCAAACTACACAAACACTCTGAAGCAAATACAAATAACTACCTTGTGCCACTGGACAAGAGAAGTAACATTAACCTGGAATATGATTGCTGCTTCCCACTTGAATGGTGAAAGTGTATTGGCATGTTCACAAAACAAGACGACTCACCTTCAGAATTGAAGGGGAAACCTCAATGCCGTCTTGTACCCTTGTGTTGGAACTTTCCATCAGTACCTGGTTGCTGTGTTCATCAACCTAAAACATGGATTACAGTCAATTTTTTAATCATTGCTCAAGCAACCAATAGTTGTCCAACTCTGCTAGGAAAGTTATTACATGTTGTAATATTACAATGGAAAAGATGACAAAATGCTAAGTAACATTTTTTTTAACCCACATGTTCTAATATAGTATACCTTACCCTCCAAGGCCAATCACTTCCTCCATAATCATATGTGAGTTCATCTTCTCTCTCTATGTTTTGTAAAGCAAACAGTACTAGATGTGGCTTTCCGTCTGCAACAATTTTTTTCATCCGGCAGTTAGGATTAACATGGTCATCATTGACCAGCCTCCCCAATGATGAATTTTCCACAGCAGCATCAATGCTAAAAGAAGCCAAAAACAAATGATAAATACAAATAATTTACAGGACCTAAAAGAATATAAAGGCCTTTCTATAGCTCAACATAAGCTTGAGATAAAGGTCACATGATTTTTGTGTGTGGTTGAATCAAATCCTGGATTTCTTGTGGGATGGATAGCAGTGCTTATTTTGTAAATTCAAAGGTCCCGCAGGACTCTAGACTGTGACCAATTGGTCGCAGTTTGCGTCCATTTTTCCTGCCGGCCCGGTGCGACAAGATATTTATTTAGGTCGCGCTGACGCGACCACAATGTTGCCGAGCAGCGAATGCAAACAAAATGAAAGCGGAACGAAAATGCGCTACTCATTATGCTTTACGGACCGTTTATTAGTTCGGACCAATAACAGCGCAGCCCCCCGAACTTGCCAGTCACGGGCCGAGCTCGGTCATGCGATACTGTTACTAGGAGATCCAGTGAAGAAATCCATTGAATTCGCCTCAGAATTAATAACATCATCTCTGCGAGATCCAGTGAGAAACATTCTGATTCGGCGCATAGTTCTGTTCTAAACCATAGATATCAGATCAAACAGCCCTGACGTGGAAACCAGGATAAACACTTATAGAAGGCTTTCAGTCCACAAATCAGCAACATCCACCATGGATTTAGGCCAATGTAGTACTCTAACCATAACTATGGTATTGTGACAGAAATAGTCAAACGCTTACAGTACAAGTAGCCTACTACACATCTTTTTCCAGCACTTCAAAACTATAATATCATATATAAATGTTATTTTTAATGTGATGACCAACACATTTTTTGTTCATCCTTCAAAGATTGTCCTAAAACTAAAAATTAAGATGTAGCAGGGCTCTAGACTAACTTTTCCACTGGTTGCACTGGTGCTACCAACTTTCTCAAGTTGGTCGCACCAGCATATGATTTGGCCACACCTATTTTTTATTTTTTTTTGCTACATGCCATGGGATTAATCAATGCATGCTGATGAATAGTGGTCTTAATCTGCATACCCTAGTTTTGCACTGATGTAAAAAGACTGACAGTGACATAAGAAAGACCTCATGTTAGCAAAATGTTTAAATCTTTTAACTCTCAAAAAAACTATTAAAAAAACATGTATGTTCTTTAATGTTTGATTATAATTTTACTGTCTTCACATAGGGATGGGAATTGATAATATTTTATCAATAATAATTAGAGATGCACCGATTGATCAGCTGGTGACCGGAATTGGCCGATTTTCACGTGATCGGCCATGGCCGGTGACCGGCCGGTCAGTCCGACATATGCCGATTTTATGCCGGTCAAATGCACTCGATTAACCTTTTGAGCGGTACGGTCTTATATATGGGATTTTTATTTCTGTGCCCCTGAGAGTAACGTTACAGCGGCACATTTAGAATGTTCAGTGACGTCGCATCACTGCCAGATTCAAACTGTGCTTTCGCGCGTTTGCTGGCACTGAGCCAGAGTCGGACGCGTTCAGCGCTGTCATAGATCACTACCATTAAGCAGTGTTTTCAACCTCATAATGTTTATTTTAGGTTTCAGATATTTAAATACACATAAGCACGAGTAAAACAATACATTTGGAGTTTGTAAAATACACAATGAAGTCTGTGGAAGCAGCAATAACAATCTATTCAAATATAATTTGCCGACATGTGTTATTCATATCAGACAAACATAGTGGAAGTAACTATTAAGTTTACTCTATTCTTCTCAGTTCACCGGCCACTTTCTTTCATTTATTTCGGGAGAAACTGATTCATTCACGTGTTGTAAATCCGACTGACAGGACAACATTGCGGCGCCCATCTCATGTTATAGATCAAGATTATTTATGGTTTTTAAACGACCAAACACACTAACTTACATGTATTTGAGAATCGGAATATCAGATAGGCTAGTTGATGACATGGTAAGCAAGTTTGTGAATATTTTGAATAAAAAAGGAAAAGCGGAATAAAAGCGAAACATCTGTCATGTGTATTATTGCAACTGCGGTGTATCGCGTGACGCATCGCCATGGAAACATTAAAGGGAACGTTCGCCTTGAAAAAACTCACTCCTGGGGTGGGGGAGGGGGTGTCAGTTAGAATATTTTAAACTTACGCGTGAAAGGGTTAAAGAAAAGATCGAAAATAAATATTTGTGTGTGCTGTAAAGTGGTTAGAAAAAATTAAATCGGAATCGGCTAAAATCGGTATCGGCAGGTCAAACTCAATGAAAAATCGGAAATCGGCCTAGAAAATTGTAATCGGTGCATCTCTAATAATAATGCCACTGATGATTCTGCTTATCGATCCGATTCTTGAACAATTCTCTTATCGATTCTTGATAGCACTGTGTGGAAAAATGTAGTCATATGCTTTTCAAAGAAGTTCACTGTTGGAAAGATCAGTTGTTTTAACCATTCATTAAAATGAATCTGTTCAAAGGAGTCATTAGTTCGCAAATTGGACGTGTCATGCACGTTGTGTGATTATTCCAGCATTCGGGACATGTTATTTAGCATAATTCACACTAGAGTTCTGCACCCGCGGGACCCGATGCAAAACAGAGCGGCGCGGGACAAATTTTGAAAGGTCATTGCGGGAGCGGGCGGGATGATAAAGGTGCACTTGCGGGTGCGGGCGGGGGGATGTTACGCTGCACTCCCGCAAATTAAATATTAGTGTCAAGTAAAATATATAAATGATTAAAGTAGCGTGCATAATTTGTAGTTGTGAGGGAGATTCTGTTTGGCAGCAATAAAAACGTTTTAAGCAGCCTAAACTTGGATGTTGTCGTTTGGGGTAGGGCGGGGGCTAATCTCACGCACACTTGTTTAGAGACAGTTTCTTCCTGCTGCTCCGTGTTCGAATTCGAAAGCTTCAAGTTTAAAATAGACAGCATGGACGAGGAAAAGAGCACCTCTAGTGCTTCAGATATAGGCCTAAGCGCTTCAGATGTAAGCACTTCTCTAAAGAAAGGCACATTTACTACAAAAAAATATCACGAAACCTCAAATCAGACATTTGGCAGTCTTTTTCGGTTGTGCATGATGGAGAGGGGAATCATAGCCTACCTTTTGCCTGCTGCGATAAATACCAAAAGGTGTTTACATACAACGGACACAAATCTCTTTTTTCCAAGACCTTTCGTGAGACAAAGTGAACATACATCCTTGCCTGCCGTCTTGCGGGCGGGAGCGGGACATAATATCACAGATGCGGGCGGCAGCGGGAAAAAAAATGACAAATCTTTGCGGGAGCAGAACTGAACACTGCAGGAGCGGGCGCAAGCGAGACTGAAAATTGTGTCCCGCGCAGGTCTCTAATTCACACCCAGCGGTAATTAAAAAAAAAAAAAAAAAAAACTCTGAATGCTCTACATGAAACTTTGGTCCTCCGACCTTTTACCACCGTGTCGATTTATTTTGATTAATATGTGCGAGGGAGAGAGCAAGACAGCGCTTAGTTTGGAGACGGTGAAGTCTTGTTTACACCTTCGCCTGGCTCTGAAGAGAGAGTGTGCGCGCGACCGGGGCTCTCTCTCCCTCTCTCTCTGCTCGTTTTTTCAGTTGAACATAAGCCCTGTCACAAGTGCGGCAGTTCATCTACATTACTCACCGATCAAATAAGACTTTGGCGGGACAAAAATTCACTTTGGCGGGCGCTAAAACAAGTTCAATGCTGGAAAATTCATGCGTGAATTTATCTTAGTAGGCTACATGCCAATGCACTCGCACAAATGCGACCACACACAATTTTAACTCGCACATTCTCAAAAAATGGTCGCAGTCTGGAACCCTGTGTAGGAAAACTCTTATTTAAACACTTGTTTAAAAAAATAAATACCATTGTAAACAGTAGGATGCTTGTTGGCTATTTTCACTCCCTAATATCATTTTTTTACTCGTTTTGCTTTTTTAAAGGGGTGGTAAAACACGATTTCACTTTTCTAACTTTAGTTAGTGTGTAATGTTGCTGTTTGAGCATAAACAACATCTGCAAAGTTACAACGTTCAAAGTTTAAAGCAAAGGGAGATATTTGCTTTTAAATAAATCAATTTCTAAGAACTACAGAAACGGCTGATAGAGACTACACAACATTCCTGTGGGCTTGCTGACATCACTAAGCCCAATATTTACATAAAGCCCTCCTCTGGGACCACAATACATAAAGGGGGCAAGGCCATTTTATGTTGCTTTTGAAAAGAGTTGTTGTGGTAGTAGCGAATCACAACACACTGGGCCAGCTAACCAATCTGAGCCCATTGCGTATTTTTGAGGGCGGGGCTTCATAGAACCAGGAAATCATCCGACCGTTTTTACAAGGAGGGACAGAGCAGAGTAGAATAATGGTTAAATATGTGAAAAATAATGTGAATTTTTACAAACGAAGCATGAACACATGTTACAGTGAACCCCATAAACACAATCAAGCCTTCGAAAAAAGGTGTTTTACCACCCCTTTAATTAATAAAGACATTTTGAATGATAATAATTAAAGTTAATTTCATCTACACTCTAAATTAAGCTTAGTGCTTAATTGTCAGCCCCAGCTCAGTGTCTGCGATGCTGCTGCCGTCAGATGTTAGTCTGGAGCCTGTGAACTTAAGATAAAACTGCACACTGTAATTTCTGTATGTTAAGTCTATTTATTATTAAAGAATTTGTCAGTATTACAGTTATTTTGGGGGAAATTTTAATAATTGCATTGCAAGCTGATTTAAGGTGTGCCCCTAAATTTTCTGCTTGCGCTCCTAAAATTTTCAGTCAGGGGCTACAGCGCTCCTAGTGAAAAAAGTTAGTCTGGAGCCCTGTCCCGGAACACATAGACCAGCGAGAGGGAGAAGGATCCGTTAAGTTCAAAGGTAACCGACTGAATGGAAAAAAAAAACCCTCTAATGTTTCCCCGGGTAGATCTGTCGTGCACGCAACAACTGTGGATGTGCATGAAGCCCGCAAGCTGGCTTTTTTCTGTCTTTAGCAGACAAGTCAGAAAGGTTAGCTATAAGCCATGCGACCAACATTTATCACATAAAATATAAATGTTGTGTCCCAAAAGCCATTGTGCTGCCATGGTTGTGTTATTTCACACATTTACTTATTATTTCACAAAGTTCCATCTTAGCCCATTGGACAGAACAGAGTCCATGTCTCCAGCTGATGTAGCAATACTACCAGCTCTGATCTCCCTTGGTAAGAGAGCTGCTTGATAAGAGAGTCAAATTATGACTTAAAGTGATTTATGAACATAGACCAATTAAAGAATTTTGTTGGTGTTCCCCTTTAACACTGTCCATTCATATTTTTTCAATTGGGTACATAATATGGTCGATAACGAGTTTTTACAGAGTTTTGAAAAAGTGAACTTGTTATTGAAGGATTCATGTATGCTATTGTAAAAGTAACCTGTTTGAATGCTGACTAGATTCTTACCACCATTGTTTGCCATGCCAGTAGAAGTCAAACATAAAAACTGCCTGTGATGGATGATACTTCTTCCTCCTGGCTTGGGATTCAGCAGAGTCTAACATTTCTCCTCTGTACTCCACAACAAAATCCCCTTTTTGAAATGGGGACAGGGCAAACACACCACGACCTATCAACAAAAAATGCATAAAGATATCACATCTGATGTGGCAAGAATGCAAGCGTTTACTGTCAATAACCACTGTTATTGACAGTAAAGGCAATCTAAATTCATTGTACAAAAATATACATAAACATACCTGCCAACCTTGCAAAAAAAATTTGCGTACCGACGCCAGGGGGGGCGGGTGATTGTATGGGCGGTTTGGACGACGACACACATGCATTATATAATTGCATTGCATATAATGTGTGCTGGTCAACTAGTCTAAAATTAAGAAACCCCTAGAACACAGTAAAATGAAAAATATATATAGAAAAATATAAAAACATAGCAACATTGTGTACAAGATTTATTATAATTTAGATAATTTATTTTCCAATATCCAAATATATATATTCTATATACCACAGGGAAAAGGGCTTCTATTTGTGACGTGCTGTCTTTGCATTTGAACATTGCACATTTTAAACAGGACACGCATTAGCTGAATAAATGTTAGCCAATACAAACATACTTATAGAAAACAGTTGACAATGAATAGACAGGAGTCAAATAATAGCATAACGAATCACTTATTCTAAAAATAATATAAATTATAAGCTCCAAATCCGGGCTGTGTTAACAGTAAAACGTCCGTCATTTAACGAATTTTAAAAGCAGGGATGGATAATACTAAATGCTTTTTGACAAAAAAATCAAGCAAGAACAAAATTTAAACTTAGCCAGTCAATTTTCATTTTACAATGATCTTCTCTCTCTGTGTGCGTGCGTCCATGTTTGTGAGAGAGCTCGCGCAACACTGAGACAACGGTACTTTTTAATCCATAAGTAACTAACACGCTAGTTTTCATACAAAATAAATATATGTAACATAATTAACACAATAACGTAACATGTTTCTCAACACTGAGAATGAATAAATAAACGCCTGTTTCTCCAGACTCGCGCTTATCGGTAGGCTAATCCACAAATCACAGCACTTTCATAATCACTAAACCATAGCGATTTCAAGATTTATAGTTAAGCATTACTTGAGCATTTTATTATATGCATGACTGAATGATGTCTTCCTGTTTTCTGAGTGACCATGAATAACTTAACGGAGTATTTTAAAGGACAGATCCAGTGAAAAATTAACCTAGGGGTAATTAACACATGGTTACCGAGTAGATCGTTCCCTGCGATGGGTTTTCATGAAAATCGAATGTATAGAGTTTTATCTTTAAAAACAGATTAGCTCATAGCAGTAGTATATAGGGCATAGAGTAAGTAAAAGTAAATCGCTAGTTAATACCACTGACAAGGCTCAAAATAGCCTCACACTAACACGGTAACATAATGAGGGTCCCTACATGCAAACCGAAGCATTGAGAACTTTGTAAGTGTACAGACAGTTTAATAAGAAGATACTTTATAAAGACAGTACATTACGCCTTTACATGCAGGATCCATCTTGGAAAACAGTCTCGACTAATCGAGCGACGAACACCGTGCTACGTTAGATTTCACAAACTTAACTCCTATCGACCAGCTATCCTATCGACTGCGTTCGTGACTCGGTAACCATGTGTTAATTACCCCTAGGTTCATTTTTCACTGGAGTTGTCCTTTAAGATAATCCATGCGATCTGTGTGATCATCGAATCCATAAGATTAAGTTAACTCAACAATCAACTTTCCACATCCACCCCAGGCCATTTACCTTCAGAATCAGGAGTCAGAAGTACCGTACTGTACTGTCCTCGCTTATGACATCAGTCAGACGTCGGCCGCGGGAGTGGAAGGGGGATCGAGCGAGAATCTTTATTGGTGTCGATTTTCAGTCTCTTTTTAATGATAGGCCTTACGCATCTGTCAATCATCCCTGCTTGCTATTTGGGGAATGAACCCAGCGATTTGATTGGTCGAACTCTTCTTTTGTTGTAGCTTGATTTGTAAAATCGTACCAGCGTACTTTGAAGTCAAAATGCGTATCCGCTATGGTTGGCAGGTCTGCATAAATAATCCAGAATTGTGGTAAATCAAATATTTTGTAAAACATTTCATGTTAAACTTGCCTTTTATTGGATTTATGTATCGTGCCTCCAAAAAACATGTGTTGTCTGTGGCACTACGCACATGTTGCAGTGCTACACCTTCCGGCTTAAGTCGCAACCTCTTCCTACTGACTTCCTGTGCCGAATAATTTAATTGCACTATTTAGGCTATAACGAATTATTAACACAATTACATGTGATACACCAAAAAAACTAAATTTGTGAACATTGTATTATATTAGGAACACATGTCCAACATTAACTCTGTCAGACCAAATTAGATATTCCAGGAACTTTATGCAACTCCATTGCAGTGTTTCCCCTACCATTATATAAGGGGGGCACCCCGCCCCATCAAATTTGATTCGATTTTCTTTATAGCGCCAGATTACAATTTGTTATTTTATTAAAAAAACTAAATAGCCCTTAAGTAATATGTTATTTATCTTATTTCAACGATGGCATGTCTTTTCTGTCTGTGTTTGCGCGTTTACAATTATCCCAATGAGTGCGCACTCACGCACACTCACACACAAACAAACACTTGCGTCACATACAGATGAGCACTAGTGGACAGAGAGTGCGCGGCGGGAAATATGTCGCTGAACTGAAGATGGCAACACTCGCTCTACTGTGAGTAGCAGCCGGAGTAGCTCTCCTGCTCCAAGTCACACATACTCCGTGTGCAGTGCGTGTGCAGTGCGTGTTGCAGTGCGTATGCGGTGCAGGAGCAGCACGCGCTAAAGTGCTTTCACATAAGCTGCGTTTGCAGTGTGTAACTGATCCGGCTGTCCCACAAACACATTGTATTTCAAATCCAGAAGTTATCAGCAAATTTATTTTAAAAAATATTACTATTAGTATTCACATTTAAACACAATTTAATCAAACTATTATTCAATGCATTATTTCTATATAATTATATATTAAGTTGCTCAAGCAAGTGGTAAAATATTTAACCATGTACTTATCGCATACATTTTAAATTAAAACTTAAAATTGACAAAAACAGCAGACTCATACCCTTTCTTTTGCATAATATAAATCTTTATACAATAAATCCTGCATGTCACAAAGAACTTTCAAAGAAGAAAGAGACGAGTGTTGTTCATTATGTCCCTTGTTGAAGTAAATTGTAGTTTTCCTTGATTTACCCCGGTCTTAAAGTAAAAAGATGACTGTGAAAAAAAGTAGGCTAGTATTTAATTAAATGCATTGATGGTGAGATTACTACATTTTATTGAATTAAATCCATTTATGGTGAAATTACTACATTTTCAGGTCAATCTGTATTCATTTTGACCACAAAACATGTGTTGTCACTTTAATTCAGCGCGTGTAGCTCAGCAAAAAGACTCGTTGCGGAAACGATCGCTGCACTGCTGTATACGCACCGCAACGCGGTTGCAGTCCGTCAATCCGTTCCAGTTGCGGTGCGTATACAGCAGTGCAGCGATCGTTTCCGCAACGAGTCTATTTTTGCTGAGCTACACGCGCTGAATTAAAGTGACAACACATGTTTTGTGGTCAAAATGAATACAGATTGACCTGAAAATGTAGTAATTTCACCATAAATGGATTTAATTCAATAAAATGTAGTAATCTCACCATAAATGTATTTAATTAAATACTACTTTTTTCACTTTAAGACCGGGGTAAAGCAAGGAAAACTACAATTTACCTATACAAGGCGACATAATGAACAACACTCGTCTTATTCGCGGAGGTGGAAAAACAAGTTCTTTGTGACATGCAAGATTTATTGTATTAATATTTAAATGCAAAAGAAAAGGCATGAGAGTCAGTTGTTTTTGTCAATTTTAAGTTTTAATTTAAAATGTAGGCTATGCGATTTTAATATAAGTGCATGGTTAAATATTTTACCACTCGCCTGAGCAACTTAATATATAATTATATAGAAGTAATGCATTGAATAATACATTTTTTAAATTGTGTTTAAACGTGAATGCGAGTTCACAGCAGTGCTGTGTCTGACAGGATTATTCTCTCCAAAAAAAGCTGTAAACCTAGGGGAAACACTGCATTGTGTATGCATATAAGTTGAGTTGCCCATTTTACAAGAATAAAAATACTTTTTCAGCAAAGTAAAGTTACTCAAAGAATACAAAAAGACATTATACTGTATTTTGTCATTTAACTACTCGATATGGCTACTACTTGAACTGTACTTACCTTGTGCATCTGCATCGCAAGGGCAATTACTTCAAACCTGTTGACAAAGAAATTGTTAAATATGATTTTTTGCGCAGTTGTACCATTTAATCTGATGTGACTCACAGAAAAAAACATCCTCAAATCATCCAAATGTTTTTCTAAATACATATTTTTTTCTGTACCACTGTTTAAAGACCTCTGCAAAATCAGGGATTGACATTAATGTTTGTCCACTTGTCCGGAACAAATTAAAAATATATATATATATTTGCATGGTGTGTGATCTGGAAAGTGACTGATTGTACCTGAGCAATTTTATATTGGTTACTCTAAGGGGCTGATCACTTATCCAAACCAGGTATTTTCACTAATTAAATTGAAATAATTGTTCTGAATTTTTGTAAATGCTATTTTATTTTGATGTGTAGATTTTAATGTGTAAATACAGGTGGCAAAATTTAGGTTACATTTATTTTAATTTCCAGGTTGTATATATTGTGACAAAAGGTAACGATTTTGACAGGGTATGACGATTTTCTACTTTAGAAAATTTTGCAAAACATATTGGCACAATCATTTTAGTGACTTGCAGATTCTGTCAAGTGCCATGTTGTAAAAGTGATTTCACTTCACATTGAATTTAATTGGTGCTTTTAAGAGAAACTGCCAATTTCATGTGACAGCCCACTTGTGCAAAAGTTCTTAATTTTCAGATTATCAAGTGAGATCTGTGTTTATGAATGTGTTCTGATCTTGCATGATTTTTTTAAGAAGTGTACCTCTTCTAGAAAGGGTGGACCCCACAAGTGACGTCCCAGTCATGGGGCCTCACAAAGTAACAAACACAAGTATGTGTGTGTGTGTTTGTTTTTATGGGCTGTGACATGAAATTGAGTTGGCTATTTTTTTCTAGATGGCCTTAATTCCCTGGCCAACGACCTTTGAGCCATCACAAATTACAAATATTTTAATATGTGACACGGGGAGAGTAGCATTGCTTGTCTGACGGACAAGTAGACAATAAATTTAATGTCAATGCCTGATCATGGTCAATTAATAACTAGGTCTTTATGAGCAGTATTTTTTTCAATAATTCCATAGTTAATAATGTTAGACCCTAGCTAGGTAACGTAGTGAGCTAATAATACTAGAAGGCAGACATTAAGCTAGTTATAATGCTAGCTTGCGGCTAGTAAGACAATAACGCTAACTAGCGGCTAATAAGATAAAAACACTAACGAATGCCAAGGCTAATACGTTCAAATGTTAGCTAGCGGCTAGTAAGTTCATAAGGCTAGCTAGCAGCTAATAAGTTAAATAATGTCGCTAACGAAAGCCAGTACTAGTAAGTGTGCAGAATGAGGTGCTCAAAGCAACATCATGGAGTCACCGTGTGCAGCAAGTGCGCATTTAAAAGTTCACGGCACAAAGCGAAGAAATGTCGAGCGCACAAATTCTAGTGTATATCTGTTCAACAGTTTATTGATCATTTATTTCTTCACAGTTATTGTGCGTTTGATGCCGATTCATAGTCATTGTGATGTGTGTGATCTAACGTTAACATGCACACGGTAGCTAACGTTAGTCGTTTAAAAACGGCAACAAACTCCAACAAAATAAAGTCATTTTAAACAAATCCACAGCCTTTTATCTACAGATCAAGCATTATAATGTGAATTATATCATATTGGAGAGAGTTTTACCGTGCATCCTGCTGTAGAGGCGCGCACGCTGTCTGAATAACGTTACTGAATGGAGAATGATTGACAGGCGCGGGGGAGGGGAAACGAGTTTCCGTAAACTTTAATTTAATGGTGTAAATAGACTTATGTCCCTCACATTAAGCTATGGAATGGCTTCAGATGACTTTGTGAAATTATAATCAGACCCTCCCAGACGAAAAGTGCACTGTTTGCATCCCTGCAAATGTTAGCTAGTGGCTAACGTTACTAAGATAATAACGCTAGCTGAGCTAGCTTGGTCATTATTACGTTTCTTAATGTAATCTAGGTTATTGCTTTCTTCATTATTGATATCCTATGGCATAGGTGTCACAAACTTGTCATTCGGTAAATTACCTTAACGTTATATTCAATATTCCCGCGTAGACATTTTTCCCTCGTGGAACCTTCCGACCTCCAATTATCCTGTATGCGTCATCATGATATCCAACGTCCTCAGCACGACATTCAACGTCACCATCACGACACTTTACGTCACTTCAAAAGCTGTATGCTGTGTAGTTGTCTTGGTAATGACCCACGTGACAAACAAGCATGCCTTTCATTGGCTTAGTGTGTGTAAGTGTGTTAGAGTGCACTACCATTAAGTCGACTTAAGGGGGCAGTACTGAGCAAAATCTTAGCACACTTAAACACATATTTCTTTTTTTTCATCACTTGTGGGCCAAACTCAGATTTCTGCACTAGACATATCAGCAAAGCGTTTTCTATTCATTTCAGTGATAATCCTTGTGGGGTCCAGCAAAATGACCCCACACCGTTTTTGGGGCCCCACACCGTGAGTGTGCTGTCAGGTTGCGGTCCCCACAAAGTAATAAAAACAAGCACACACACTCTCTCTCTCACACACACACACACACACACACTCTCTCTCTCTCACACACACACACACACACACACACACACACACTCTCTCTCTCACACACACACACACACAAACACGCACACACACTCTCTCTCACACACACTAACATTTCTCTCTAACATTTTCTCAGAAAAACACAAGTCCATGTAAGCATCAAAACAACAACCCACTTCCAGAATCAGAATGTTTTTAGGGAGTTCATTGACAACTACAATGTCTGGAGTATTTGGGTATTCTCTGAGAACACTTCTTAGAGAGTTTATGTTATCATTCAGATTTGAAAACCAGCCAGTCTTATTTGTGTGTATTGCACTTTGTCTAGACACTTTGCACAGTTCTTGAGCTGTTATGTTTACGATGCAATCGTGGCGCGCGATGTAAAGGCCTTTAAACGCAGGGCACCCGTTCATTATGTGCGCTATAGATTCCATTGTTTTATCGCTGTGTAATAGACAGAATGGCTTGTGGTGTTTTGGAAACCACAGAGAGAGGTTGTATTTGGTCG
Source organism: Abramis brama (assembly GCA_022829085.1). NCBI lineage: Eukaryota > Metazoa > Chordata > Actinopteri > Cypriniformes > Leuciscidae > Abramis > Abramis brama. The sequence continues at coordinate 529,272 of CM040787.1, read as the reverse complement.
GGAGAGTTTTCAGCCGAGCTTTGATAACAAATTTTAGGATACCTCCTGTTAAGATAGCAGTAGCGGATGGAGGCCCAAAGTGACAGAGGAAGCCGTTGGTCAAGTTCAAGAGTGCATTTTATTTGCCACACGATGAGTCACTCAATTATGGAAAAAACACAAAAACAAAACAAAACAAAAACTTAAATGCAACAAAATACATGATCAAAATAAATTATATTAACAAGGGTGTGGTGGTGGTTTGACTGACAGTCTGCAGTGTTCACAGTGGGTGGAGTGTTGTGAGAGAGCACGAGTGGTTGCTGTGTTGATCTAATAGTCAGGACAAATCCCCCAGGTTCTGAAGTGGTAGGAGTGCGTGTGCGTGTGATTGTTGATTTATCTGACTCTACTGAAGATCGAGTTGTATTTTATTAAATGGTGTTTTCTTGAATAAACCGTTTTGTACTATCATCGTTGTCTGCTATCTGACTCAGCCACTACGTATCTGCGTGCTTTGTGTACCTGAACAAGTTCCCGGACTATTTCCGGGTGGCGTAGTCGGATTTAACCTAAAATTGCAAACTGCCACACATATAATAATAATAACAATAATAAATACAACAACTCATATCTGCAGATACACACATAACACACATTATGTACACACAAATAATAAAACATAACTCATAAAACATTAATACACCACAACACACCTTTAAACATACAATAACATCAAATTCTACACAAGTCCATGTATACATGATTGTCAGTGCCGGCAAACAGACCGTGTTAACATGACGCCGGTGTATGTATGAAATGTGCATGTGTGTGTGCGTGTTCAGTCCGTGCATAGTCACAGGCTTACCCTGTGACATCTCTATTAATGGCTGAATTGTGTAACGCAGACTGCATGATCCGTGCACTGCAGGCGTGCAAGTTTGCCTTGAAGGTGCAGGCTAACCCAATAATCGCGCTGTTGTGCTTGAAAATATTGGAGGATTTCACACCTGCACGTCCGGCTGTTCGGCTTCTTACTGGTTCCAGTGTGATGTACTGTCGTCTCAGCACGCACGTTTAGACCCATAATCTGCCCCTCGCTGATATTTACCTCCTCCCCGCCTGCATATGCCCAGTTCAACTGTATATTACTGTTGCTGCACAAGTCATCCAGATCGGGCCAATCCGAACGTACTCCAAATCCTGTAGCCCGGGTCTCCAGCTTTCCGCCAGGTTTCTTTCTGAAGCCGAGGAACCCTGGTTCTCCATCTGCAGCACAGGGGACCTTGTGTTTGCTGAGATCCAGCAGCGGTGAGCGCCGGGCCACTTCTCCAACTGCAAGGTCATCGTTATTCAGCATGTGCAGTAGTGCTTTACACTGGTCGCTGTATATATCCATTCAGTGTTGGGGATCCCCAGTCCCCCCTCTGATCTGCTCATAAAGAGAATACTGTTGTGTGTGTATTGAGATTTAACCATTTTCTTACCAGCCGCACGGTCTTATTGTTTAGCTCATTCAGATGCTGTTTAGCGATGTGGACATTGGCGAACAGATGTTGGATCTTGGATAGAGCTATATCCCGAACCGCCTGGAGTTTCATGCCGGTCGGTAGCGAACACTAGTCTATCAAGTCTAGTATAGTATTCATTACAGATATCGCTCACTTGCTCTTGCCATTCTCCCGCAACATTAAACATGTGTCCTAAATAATTGTAAGATTCGTGTCTTGAATAGACTCTGATTGTGATCCCAGCGATAGTGAATGATGGAGGCTGATCATACTTGGCTCTATACCATCTATTGCCACCGCTGCGTCGTTCGTAGAACACTGCGCATTAGTTGTTCTTAACTTCAAGTCCAGACCATTGCAGGAAGCGATCGGTGTATGACAGCATGTTGTTAATGATGTTCTCCTCTCTTGATACTATGAGGATGTCGTCGGCAAAGGCCTGAACTGGGTTTGGAGATGTAATACCAGGCGGGGCAAGGAGGCAGAACCAGTTCAGCCAGTGGTTTAGAGCCACTATGAAGATCACAGCGCTCCAGGGACACCCCGTCTTAATCCCAACTTCAAGTTAAACCAGTTTCGTTAGTTGTTGTCCACAAATCACTTGTAGAAAAGAATTGTCGTATACATTCTTGATTATATGTATATACTGTTCCGGCAGTTTTATTTCCTCAAGGGAATGAAGCATTACGCTATGAGGTAAAGAACCAAAAGTGTCTCAAAAATGAAGGAACACCACATAGAAACGGGAGGATTCATGTTTAAAATCATCAATGGCAGTCTTCAAACAGAATACCTGCTCATTCATTCCTTGCCTCTCTATGTATGCTTTTTGTTTTGTTGTCAATGTCCCTGATTCCACCAGCCAGGGTAAAATTCGGCCTAAAATACACTTCATAAATACCTTGTATATAGTGGGGAGCAGCGATATATCCCTCCAGGTGGAAGGGTCCTCTGGAATTTTGTTCTTTTTTGGGGATCCTACAGATAATAGCTCCCTTCCAGGAATCGAGGACTTTCCGATTGATTAGACAGACATTAAAGCTCTGAATGAGGGCCACTATTGAGAACCTTTTTTTCGCTTTGAGCACTTCATTAGTCACACCGTCTGCACCACATGCTTTGTTGTTCGGGAGGCTGCAGAGAACTCTAGAGATCTCCTCTGTGGTGAAGTCCGAGGTTGTGGGATGATCTTTCGGGTTGTCCAGGTCCAGAGCACCACACCATGGAGGGCTGCTTATCTGCTGGTGTAACTGCGCTGCTTGGCATTTCGCAGCATAATACTCATAGACTTTACCCACGTCGCTTATCGCAGGAGGGGCATCTGGGTAAGTGCTGTGGTTTAGAATGATATCTATTGCCTTGCTTCTACGGTGTTCCTAAAGATAAGCTAGTTCGTTTTCGATTACCACTCTGGGCTCTCTCACATTGCTGGAGTTTGTGGCTCTATTAGCCTTTCGCCCAGCCCCACCCCCCTTAGTTACTGTTGCTACGTCCGACAAACAAATGGTCAAACACGACCAGCGCGACAGATTGCCTTGACGGGAAGAGGTATACCCGTGCGTGTCAGTGACCTTTTTTGGAGCAATACCTCCGCGATATCCTCCAGATCGAGGCAAAAGGGGTTACAGTATGCAGTGGAGGGATATATTCAAAATATAAAAATACGCAATGAAGGAGACACGACTACTATCGAGGCTAATGCTTACCGGTCTCAAGCGAAATCTGAGAAACCCCATGACAATCGCAAAAAAATCTCTAATACCCACGCAATCGACATAAACACACTTGCAGACGGCATCTTGGAAGTTTGTGATCAACCAGCATCCGTAGGCATCGTAGACCTCTTCTTCTGTCTTGATTTTCTCCGATTTGTTGCAGACAATCGCAGTTATCTGAGCTGTTAGCTATATTTTGCTCATTTTTACTAGCAAATTAGATTTTTTTTTTTTTGTTCCAGTTCAGCCCTACTAACGTTATGTGCTTTGTTCTTGGGGAAGGGAAAAAAGTAACGTTAGGGTTGTCAAATGTCCCATATTTTGGGCATAATTTATTTGTCATAATTAATAATGCATAATTTATATCTCCCTTGTCCTGTTTTTTGACTGCAAAGCTGATCTAACCACTGACTAATACAGCAGCAGTGCTGATCACGACACCTGTTATCATCCTATCAATAATAATAATATATAATATATTATGATATAATATATCATTATTTAGGGACAAATCATTGTTTGATTTACCGCTCCGAGTGGGACTTTCAATGTCAGCATTTTGATTTCGGCAAATCAGTTTAGGCGAATGCATCCACCCATGCAAGGAAACATGCAACCTACCTGAGGGAATAATACGCTGATTTACTGCTCAATAAATATTTCTGATTATCAATGTAGACAACTGGGTTTTTTTTTCAGGATTCTTTGATGAATAGAAAGTTTCAGAGTTTTCTGAAATAGAAAGCTTTTCTAACGTTATAAATGTCTATACTGTCACTTTTGATCAATTGAATGCATCCTTGCCTATTACTTTTCTTAATTTCTTAAAAAATCTTACTGATCCCAAATGACTTTTACCGGTTCTTTGTGGCAAGCTTTATGCGTGCGGTCATGCGCTTGAGTGTGGCTATATTACGTAAACGCTCATTATCCTGTAGGCTATATAGCCTATTTAAGTAATTCAATTAATATAAAAAAGGGCGATTTGTCCACTAATGGCTTAAATGAATAACTATAGTCGACTAGAAAATGTTTTTTTTGTCGGAGGCAGCCCTTATTCCACATATTTACAAACGCCGTGGGCGCACCGCTTCACCATCTTGCTTGGAGAATGTTTGTCCGACCTAATCACATAGTAACGGTTGCTATGATGTGTGATTGGACAATGGCCGTTTTGGGGGAGGGGCCAGCGAGGGGTCAATTGAGCGCTGGCTGAATGGTTTCCTGGACGAAGCGCGACTGCTGATCTATCCATTCAGTGAGCGTCTCTGAGTCGGGCCTCAGTGAGAGCGCTCTACAGAGGGGGAATTTCCGCAGGATTCTTACGGTGTTCTTTAACAAGGGTATTCCTAGTGGTCTCCCATCTCTGTGAGTTGCTGTGTAGGATCCATTTCTATTATATACTCCACATAAGATGGTTATAAGTTTGGTACAGTAACGCGAATTGTATCCTATAAATCGTATTGTTTGTCTGTCGTTAATTAGTTTAACACATTTTTCTGAACTCTCTCTCGTGTGCCTGAAAGCACATCCATTCTTGGTCAGAAAGTGGGCGACTGTAATGTTCAAAGTTTGCCCAGGTGGCATACAGATGGTTGCTTTCAGGACAAACATTTGTCGGGTCATGTATTCGCCATCCGAGGTTATGGATCTTACCGCTTCTTAAAGCAGCTTTGGTCACGAACTTCAGGGTTGAGACCAAGCACATTGTGAGTAGTCCTGATATTAACATAACTGTCTCTTTCTGCGGACAGGGAACTACGTCATCACGTTGAAAGGTGACGCCAGCGCCGGCGAGAGTACCGCCCCACTGTTTACAATGCGACCGTACGAAGACTAACACAAACGAGACAAACGCTCTTTAACAAAAAAAGGTAAAACAATGATGGCAGACGATTTTGAACAATACTATTTGAATTATCCTCCTACGTACGGTCGCATTGTAAACAGTGGGGCGGTACCTCCGCCGGCGCCGGCGTGACCTTTCAATGTGATGACGTAGTTCCCTGTCTGTTTGTTGATCAGCTCAATCCGAACTATTGAAGGTAAAAAGTCTATAAATTATTTATTTTTTTGTAAATTACCTATCGTTTCGCTAGATAACAACCTCTTCTTCAGCTGTGATCGCGTACAGCCCGTTTAAACACTTCAGAGACTTCTGAAACTGCATTGGTTTGGACTTAAAAACGACGGTAAACAATGAAGTCCATTGTTAGACGAAAAATCCAGAAATGTTTTCCTCAAAAAATATAATTTCTCTCCCACTGAGGAAAGAAAGACATGGATATCTTGGATGGCATTGGGGTGAGTAAATTATTAGGAAATTTTAATTTTGGGGTGAACTAATCCTTTAGAGTAAACTCTAAGCATCATGTATCCTAATGTTGGGTCGGGCCGTTCTGTACCTCAGATTAGCCTGTGAGGCGGACAGTGAGACTCTCAGCTTCATGTATAATGTTGGGTTCGCATCTCTTCTCTTTATTCCAGAGCATTTGATGTTTTGTATTGATTATCTTTGAATTGATTATGAAATTGGCATGATACATTTACCTGACATAATAAATTGTTACATTTGATTATTCTAACCGACTTTGACATTATTTTCATTAAAGAGTTAAAAGGAATAGTCAAACATTCGCTCACATTTAATGATGCACAGATATCATTAAAACCTTTTCATTTATGGAGTCAGATGAAATAATGAGAGAATACATATTCAAATGTATTAGATTTAATCAATAAATACTTTGCCACGAGAAAAGACAGTAACACGTAGAGACCTTCCTGCGCTGGTCGGATGCCGGCTTTGGGCCGATCGAGCGCGAGTTTACAGGGTTTTCACAAAGTTTCTGTTTAACTTTAGTCACACTTGTCCAGGCAACTTATCCCAACCCATACTTTCTTTTATAAAACAGACAATATCTTTTTCCTTCAATGACTTAATATCAACAAAATATCCCACATTGTACATTATTTATTTCCAGAACCTTTGGGCATAGCTGTGTGTATATGGACGTAAAATAATGACAAATGTTTCTGAAACAAAAAAAGCTTGTTGAATTGCACTACTTGAAAAAAACATGCATTACATTAACCCTGCTTGCATTTTTATGGGCTGAAATATATTTTTTATTTTTATATTTAAGCTGTGAATATTTCAATTCAAAACATTTCACACACGTCTTCATTATTAAAAATTCAATAATCCATATTCACCTTTCAGATTTCCCTTCCAAAATATTAATTCTGTTTAAAAATACAACCTTTAATATTTGACATTTTCAGTCCATTTTATTTCACTTTACAAATTCAGTGGTTCAAATTCGCCAGAAAATTCAACATTTGACATCCAGGAACGGCAGGAATATCAGTAGATAGCATTAATAATCTCCATATCTTACAGTTTATTACATTAACATAATTTATAATTGTACAGTGAGGGAGTTATTGTCGAAATTTCACGTTGAGTAAGTCAGTCTGGTCAATAGGATCATGCTACAACATTTGGATAATAAAAAAATCCCTTTGGTGAATTAATGTAATTTGATTCTAAAATAATAGTGTACTGTATGTACAGTGAGGCAGGTATTGGCAAAATCTCACATGCAGTAAGTCAATGTCTTCGCTTTTATGAGGTTGTAATTCGAGGAAGTGTATTTCTTTGTAGGGTGTGCTTTGTAACTTAAAACTGATTCGTATACGGTGAAACTGTACTTTGTTTAAAATGGTTTCAAAGTTCTATTAAAGCAAATCATTCCTCTATAAATACATCCATAAAGTTAAGAAGGTACTGTTTTCAGCCAGTACAGTAATAAATAAATGTAGATAATGTAATATTGTTTGATGGAAGGTGTGCCATTGAAGAACCCCATAGAAGTTTAGCTAGTTTCTGAAGTGTTCCCTTGTTAGGGCGCACAGTATGATGAATGATATACAGATATACAGCTGTAGTTGGCTAAAATGCGTTGTCTGTTTGCATATAATGAAAAAAATTAGTAATTAGTTAGTATGCCATTAAAACAATACTTAGCCATTTTGATTGATTGTGGGAAATGTAGTGGTTGACCATCTTTGTTGTCAATATCATGAAGCTGCTTAGCCTGGCTAACGTCAGACCAAGTCTCATTTGAGACTTGGTCTGGGAACCACGTGTTCATTTTCTCGTATTTGAGGCGTGGTTTACGAATGCCCAGAGCCGTTTATTGGGCGCTATGAATGTCTATCAAATGCGCCTGTACGTAGCTCATAGCCAATCGCTTCAATTATACCAGATGACGTATGTAGAGTGACAGAAATTCGACGAGGAAAAAGACGATGGGTCAAAGATTTATTTGTACACGATGGCGTTTAACGAATATTACCGTTTGTGCAAGATAAACATGAGGGTAGAAGGTAACGTCGAGTCTGATGCCATGTTGGATACATAGATATAAACAAACTGCTTCGGTGTCGTCATCGTCTTGCTACTCCCTCCCCGTTCTGTGATTGGTTCCCTTTTTCAGGGGAAAATCTGGTCCATGGTGTCCAGACTGCCTAGCAGCGTGAATAAAATCGCCCTGCGAGCAAGGCAGTATGGGGAAACCCAGGCTAGAAGCTGCTTAGAATTGGCAAAAATTTGCTTTATTGCACATGTAATTAAAAACGTGAATGTGTGAATATAAAACCAACTTTACCTAAGTGATCCAACCTTGGTCCCTGGACCCTGCCGGCTGGGAGGACATGTCTTTGGTTGAGATGTGTATTTATGTTTTTGTTATAGATTATTGTCAATTTGAGTTCATTCAATTTTAAAACAATTGTGATGTTCAGAAGCCGATATTTATAATGTATGCCCTTTGAGGTGTTTAAAGTTAGGGTAAGTAAGATTCACGTAGAAAACTTGATGTGTCACATGACCCGGTTCAGTTTGGAGCGGGTCTGTGCAATTCTGGGTCAGAACGAACATGGATGCAGAGAAACGACATATAGTCTGAAAAACAATTGCCTAATCTACATGGTTTAGAGAGGCGCATGCAGCAATTTACCTTTATATATATTTCATAATGTTTATAAAGTTGTTTTATATTACTTTACGTGCACGATGTGATGTGCTATTCATGATGTTGATTGGAGTTGTCGTATTGAGACACACATGTAATGTTCAGTTTTCTTTCAGTCGTAATATGCTTTTTCAAAGACAGATTCACTCTGTAATTGTTGAACCTGATTATTAAATTAATAAAATGTGCCTGCCCATATATAATGACTAATTAGCTGAAAACAAACACTAAATGTGTGTAAAGTTCATAAGCTAGAGCTCATGCGTTTGAGTGTAAACAGCAATAAAGCCTTTAATGTGCTAAAACTAGATCATCAGCAGTGCAATGTGAACCTCTTCAGCTTTTAACTCTTTCTTGTGTAGTGAAACCTACAGACGTGTGTTTCTATCTCCTCCCCTTGTGTGTTAAACTCTATAAAGAGAGAGAACATCTGCATTCTCCACTCTCGCCTCTTCTGACACAGAGAAATCCAGAGATTCAGTTTCTGCTCTCACAGTTTGAGTTCATCATGAAACTGCTTGTTCTCCTTCTGTTGCCTTGCCTCTCTCTGAGTGAGCTTGTGAAGGATTTTGCTAAATGCAGACAGTTATTTTTGAATAATGATCCTCCTCAATTCACAGTACCATCGAGAGTCAAAAAACTCCCACTCAAGAGGATCTGCCAGTGTCTTCGGGACGAGAACGATCAGCAAAAGTATCTTTATGCAACTTTGTACAACACAACAGGGAAGATCCCCATCTATTCTGCGTATGTGTTCAAGAAGAGCATAAGTGTTGGGAGGTGTAATCCTTGGTACATCGAACCTCAGGTAATTATTCAACTGTATATTATTGTATATTGGCCACACTTTATAGGTGTCCTTAAACTACTACAGTATGTACGTACATAAAAAAATAAGTACAATATTGTCTTATAGTGTTGATGTAGGCTATTTTAAATCACTTGTGCTGTTATTGAGGAGAATACAGGTAATATTAGCACAGGTTTACTGGTTTAAGAGTCCCTAAAGTGGGACCAGTATATTTATTTGAAATTATAATAATTAATGTGAATTTTGACTGAAAGTCTGAATTTTTTCTCTCTCATGTCCTTTAGCTGGATGATGCTAATGCTGAGGCATGTATGAGACCTGAAGCTAACATACAGAATATTGGTGATAATCAGGCTGTGAATCGTGACTATAAAGGCTCTGGCTATGACTCTACCCAGTTCTGCACACAGACAATCCTATCTCCATGCTGGCCACCTCCACCCTGACCAACGCCGCTCCACAGGACAAAAGTTTCAATGGGCATCAATGGAACACACATGAGGCGGCTGTTATTGAAGATCTGAAAGACTGTGATAAGGCTTATGTGGTGACTGGTGTAGTTCCTCATGATACCATAAAACTGAATAATAGAGTGACTGTCTCCAAGTATTACTGGAGAGCCACCTGTTGTCTACAGAACGGTGTGTACACAGGGCAGGGTTACTTTGGACCTGATGGCAATAACAAGATAGTGCAGACATTATCAATTACAGACCTACAGACAAAGCTGACCACAGATTACAGAGTGAATAATATTAAAATCGTAATTTTCCCAAGCCTACCCTCAGGGTACCCGCCAGGTGGTTGTAACTAGTTTAGGCTTTAGCCTATGAGCTAAAAGTGGATGATCTGGCATCTGCATCTCTGACTGGAGTTGGTAATATCTGGAATCAGATCTTCATACTCTAGATCATGACTTCATAATCCTGTCCTGCCTTTCTGTTATTTTAATGAAGATCTCCAGCCATCTTTGTCCACTTCACTGTTTCACTGTTACTGGATTAACATGTGTGTGTAATAAATGCTGGATGTGTAATCAGTTACATTTAATAAAGACTGTGCGCAAATGTGTCTTAATGTGTTTAACACCTTTATTCAACACACACACACACACACACACACACACACGCACACACACACACACACCCACACAGTTTCTCTGAGATTTGCTCATTTAGAGGTATTAGTTATTCCCACTGCTTTATGCATATAATGTTTGTCCAGCAAAGCTCTGGTAGTATTTTCTAATAACTAAAATATTTTCTTTATGTTGTTTTCATTTGTCATGAGCTCTATATTTTAAGATGTACTAGGTGTTGAAAAAATCAGTTATTTGACCAAAGATTTTTTTTTATTTTTTATAATAATAGACTAGACGGATTTCAGAAAAATGGCCTTCTATAAGAAGTGAGGAGCATTTATGGGTACAAGTCGGGAACCGGCCTACCTTACATATTTCAAGGGTGCTGAGTCCAAAAAAATCATTTAGAGGTATTAGAGGTAAAAAAACTGGTTCCCACGCGAAATTTTGAGTTTTTGACCTTCTAATTTGCATATCAAAATGGCCACCAAATTGCCTATCTTGCTCAGTCGTTGGACCATTTTCCCCTAGTTTTTTTGTAAGTAGGGAAATCAAGATCAAGAGGAATTTAAGTTTCTAGATCAATAGTCAAGGGTCAGAGCAAAGATATAATGGAGGCTCACTGCCTTTTTTATGTATATATATATGCAAAATACCAACTTTTAAGGTGAAATTAAACATTATTTGTGTCATTTTTTAAGGCCGACATACATATTCAATCAATATCACTCTTAAATGTTCCCGGTGTATATATGATATGTGATCTATTCCATATTACATAATAACTAAGAAAAACACCATTGCAAGTTGTCTGAGATTTTATTTTTTTATGCAAATTAAGCATTTGTTCTCTAAATTCTAAGACGGGAAAAACCCAGGTGAATAGGGAAAAATATTCAAAAAGAGACCACCATGAAACTTCCCAAGTTGAATATTTAGATCAGGACATAGCATGGTCAGTCCCATCTCTGAGGACCCTTTGCCTGAGGTGAATGTAACAGCAAAGAGGATCATAACAATTTCACACGCTTTGGTAAATTTCCTGTTTTTTTTATTTTTTTAGACAAACAATGTCAATATTCCTTAGTTATTGATTGAACTTCTTACCCTATTTATCCAAAATGATACTTTTTCAAGCATAGTGGGTCAAAATTTAGGGCCATATGATTTCCGCGATCACGGAATCGCGGACGGAATTGCGGGCGCGGAATCTAGTTTTAACGTGGAATTTCGCAGAATTGTACATATTTGTAGTGGAGTACCGGTACTCACTAACGTTTATAGGCTCGGCTGCTCGACGCTTCCGTGTCTCTGAATGGCGCATTCAGTGAGAAAAATTATCCTTAATTTTTCAGCCAAAAAATTATCCTTAATTTTGTATTTATTGTCAACGCAGTGCGGCAGCCAGCAGACCATAGCAGGCTGTATAAGCGTGCTCATTGGCTGCCCTGCGGCAACTGCAGCAGCCTACCAGTGAGCCCTGCGTTACGTCACGCCCAATGAGGGCGCTTTGTGCCCTCCACGCGCCTCAGCCCACCAGAATGGGTGTGGCTAGCGTGTATAAAAGAGGCTGAAAGGCTGAAATTCTGGTTTTCATAGACTGAAGCGAATAAGCTCGTGGCGCGACACGGCAGGTTACGCAATACTCGTTCCCTCTTCTAGAGAGAACTGAGGCCACGTTAGGTAACCGAGTACGTTCTCTTATGAGAGGTTCTCTCGTATTGCGTAAGTTGCTTACGCTACGGGAACCCCTTGTCAACGCCGTGCGCGCCGAGCATCCACTGCATGAGTCCCAGTGGAGCCCGGGGAACACAACATGCGGGAACAGGCGGCCAGCAACGTGGGCCAGCACATGTCATAAGCACTTCATAGGAATACAGAGCGGCTCTGCTGGTCTATGTATAAGCATGGAGAATGTGGCCAGCAGCGCGGGCCGGCACGGTACATAAGCACATTATAGGGAGAATATAGAGCGGCTTCGCCTGGTCTATGTATAGAGAGTATAACCCCTAGCGCAGCTGAGTGGAGAATAGGCGGCCAGCAACGCAGGCCAGCACCAGTGCACAAGCGCGTGATGGGGAAGATACAGAGCGGCTCCACCGGCCTGTATATAGAGAATCTCATCCCTTAGTGCAGCTCACCAGAAAAGCTAGTAGTACACGAAAGTAGTCTGCACATGAACGACTGGGCAGAACATACATATCACTTAAACTGATAACAGTTTAGCCTGCAAGGCGGGAACTTCCAGGTTATAAAATCTCACGAATTTAGAGGGGGAGGCCCAGCCTGCCACCATACAAATGTCGTGAATAGAAATCCCGCTGGACCAAGCCCACGATGAGGCTATGCCTCTAGTGGAGTGGGCTCTGATGCCTATAGGGCACTGCGGGTGTTTAGACGCATAAGCTGCTGCAATAGCGTCCACTATCCATCTGGACAGGCTCTGTTTCGAGGTGGCGAGACCCCTGGTGCACCCACCAAACGAAACAAAGAGCTGCTCAGATTGCCTAAAGGCGGCGGAGCGTGTGATGTAAACTCTCAGCGCCCTGACGGGGCATAAGAGGTTATCACTGTCCTCACTATCGGATGCTGGCAGTGCCGACAGGAAGATGATCGCTTGGGGACGTACCCGTGTCTCGGTTTGAGGATGACTTTGGAGTCATGTGGTCTGAATTTGAGACATGCGGGGCTAACAGACAGTGCATGTAGATCCCCCACGCGTTTTACTGATGACAGACCTGTCAGAAAACGGTTTTGAGCGAAAGGTATTTCAGATCCACAGATTCTAGCGGTTCAAAGGGAAACGCTTTCAGGGCCTCTAGGACCAAAGAAAGATCCCAAATAGGAACTGAGGGAGACCGCGGGGGGTTCACCATCCTGGCTCCTCTAAGGAAGCGAATGATAAGCTCGCTCCTTCCTATTGCACGGCTGCACGTCGTCTCCACGAACGCTGCAATAGCCGCAACATACACTTTGAGCGTGGAGGGGGACCCGCCCTTGTTCAACAGTTCTTGTAGGAAGGAGAGCACCCGTGAAACCCCACATGTGTGTGGATCCAGGCTCTTAGTAGCACACCATTTGGAGAACACGCATAGAGCCTTCATGTGGAATGAGCTCTAGACTGCATGATCGTGTTTACGACCCCTTCTGGCAAATCAACGGGTATCCGTTAATTATCCAGGCATGCATGCTTGATAGAGAAGATCTTTCCTCACTGGGATCGGCCATGGGGCTGAGTGCAACAGCCTAACTAGCTCTGGGGACCAGATTTGGTTCTCCCATCGCGGGGCTATGAGGAGCACTGAGTGGCGCGTTTCCCTGATCCTCTTGATTACCTGTGGTAACAGCGAGATCGGAGGGAAAGCATACAGCAGGCGGCTGGGCCAGGTTTGGGCCAGCACGTCCTCGCTCTTTGAGAAAAACATTGGGCAGTGAGCGTTGTCTTTTGACCCAAAAAGGTCGGCTTTCGCCCTGCCAAACAGGCGCCACAGTAGCTGGACTGTCTGGGGGTGCAGGAACCATTCTCCCGGGGGAATGTTGTCTCTGGACAGTCTGTCTGGACTGACATTCAGGTGGCCTGGCACGTGCGCGGCTCCCAGATTCCTGGACCTGACACCGCCCTGTCGGTTCACGTAGGACACCACGGACATGTTGTCCGAGCGGACTAGCACATGGTGGTCCCGTATATGTGGGAGGAAGATATGTATATGTTCTCGATCACTATTATCTCCAAACAGTTTATGTGGAGACATTTCTTCTGGTCTGACCACAGGCCAAAGACTGGTTTGCCCTCCAAAAGAGCGCCCCCAACCTAAGTTGGATGCTTCCGTCGAGATAACTTTTCGGTGCGAGACGGCTCCCATTGTCACTCCCTGCTGGTACCAGTCGGCTGCTAACCGGGGTCTCAGTGCTGAAACGCAGCTCCGAGTCACTCTGATTCGAATGCCGCCGGACGCCCAGGCTCGGTGAGGCACTCGAGCGTTCAACCAGCGTTGTAGCGGGCGCATACGCAGTAGACCCAGCTGAAGCACTGCTACAGCTGATGCCATACAACCCAGCATCCTCTGAAATGTTTTTAGAGGTGCGGCGCTGCCCAACTGAAAAGACGCGGCCAGGCGTCGGATAGTGTCGACAGCTGGGCCGTCATTGCCACAGAGTCCAGTTCCAAACCCAGAAAAGAGGTTGACTGACTGGGCAGTAATGAGCTTTTTGTCCAGTTGACCGTGAGACCCAGGCTTTCCAGATGGCTGAGAAACATTGTTCTGTGAGAGATAAGTTCTTCCTCTGACTGTGCTAGAATCAGCCAATCGTCCATATAGTTCAAAATCTGCATGCCCTTACCTCTCAGGGGAGCGAAAGCCGTGTCCATGCACTTCGTGAATGTACGGGGTGCTAAAGACAGGCCGAACGGCAGGACGGAGTACTGATATACCTGACTGTTGAAGGCGAATCTCAAGAATGGCCTGTGACGGGGTATTATCTGGATCTGAAAGTAAGCGTCTTTCAGATCGAGGGGAAATAAACCAGTCCCTCGGGCGAATCTGCGCGAGGATCTGTCTGGTTGTGAGCATTTTGAATGGTCTTTTCATAAGAGCTTTGTTCAAATATCTCAGATCTAAAATCGGTCTGAAAGCTCCGTCCTTCTTGGGCACGAGGAAGTAACGGCTGTAAAAGCCTGACTCACTCAGAGAAGGTATCGGTTCTATAGCACCTTTGCACAGAAGTTTCGCTATTCCTGCACGAAGTAGGTGTGCTACTTCCCCATTCACTCTCGTCTCGGTTCACGCTCGAAAGCGTGGGGGACGGCGTGGGGGACGGCGAGCGAACTGCAATGAATAGCCCTCTCTTACTGTGCTCAGCACCCATTCTGACGCACCTGGAATAGCTTCCCACACTTTCGCATGTACGGCTAGGGGCAGAATGGCCTCCGGGCTCCGATTGCCGCATTCCACGGGCTCGAGAACCTGATTCGGAGGCGCGGGCGCAGTGCGTGCACTCTCGGAGCTTGAATACGGCGGCTCGCAGACAGCGATGGCTGGCCGTTTTACGCACGATGTCCCAGAGGAAGTTACAAGGTGTTTTTTTCCCTATTCACCTGGGTTTTTCCCATCTTAGAATTTAGAGAACAAATGCTTAATTTGAATTAAAAAAAAAAAACTCAGACAACTTGCAATGGTGTTTTTCTTAGTTATTATGTAATATGGAATACATCACATATCATATATACACTGGGAACATTTAAGAGTGATATTGATTGAATATGTATGTCGGCCTTAAAAAATGACACAAATAATGCTTAATTTCACCTTAAAAGTTGGTATTTTGCATATATATGCATAAAAAAGGCAGTGAGCCTCCATTATATCTTTGCTCTGACCCTTGACTATCGATCTAGAAACTTAATTTCCTCATCTTGATTGCCTACTTACAAAAAAACTAGGGGAAAATGGTCCAACGACCATTGAGCAAGATAGGCAATTTGGCGGCCATTTTGATATGCAAATTAGCACCCAAATTAGCACCCCAAATTCAGCACCCTTGAAATATGTAAAGTAGGCCGGTTCCCGACTTGTACCCATAAATGCTCCTCACTTTCACTTTTTGGGTACATCCCATCTAGACTATAATGATTGTATAATGTCTAAACACAAATCTAAAGAAAACTTGAAAGATAAATACCTACAGTATGTGGAAAAGGGAAACGAGCCAGTGAGTGATGCGCTGCTGCCATCTAGTGGCTGTCCTTTAAATGTCATATTTTAATATTAAATGTGTTTGCTCTCCAGTAGATGGCAGCAATCTTCCACTAAAGCACGGCCCACTGTCTGTGCTATCTCCATGAGCGAAAAAAAAAGAAATTAAATTAGATATAAATTATAACAAATGCAAATACATTTAGCATACGAGAGTTACATTATGTATGTTTAAAAAAATACTCTTTTTATTAATCAGTTCTATGAGTTATGAGCTCAGTTTGTAGAAATAACACTTGCATTCAATTAGGAAGAGCACACAGCAGCTTCTGGTGTCACACACACACACACACACACACACACTCTCTCTCTCTCTCTCTCACACACACACACACACACACACTCTCTCTCTCTCTCTCTCACACACACACACACACTCTCTCTCTCTCTCTCACACACACACACACACTCACACACACACACACACACTCTCTCTCTCACACACACACACACACACACACACTCACTCTCTCTCACACACACACACTCTCTCTCGCTCTCTCTCGCTCTCTCTCTCTCTCTCACACACACACACACACACTCTCTCTCTCTCTCATACACACACACACACACACACACACATCTACTGATCTAATTAAAAGGCGAGTAGGAAATGTTATGGACATGGTTATCACGGTCATGTTTATCATTGTTTTTAAGTCAAATCCTTGTTGCCCATTGTAGTGATACAGAGACGGATACAATTGCAAGTAAAAGAATGTTTATTGAGATGGTCAGAGAAACACAGGTCAGGGAAACAAACACTCAGATGACGAGATGACGCAGGGACTTCAACCTTCAACCTGGTGATGGTGTGCAGTGATCGGCGTGCTCAGGAACCAGGAAACAATAAACAATCCAGACAGCGTGAAACACAACGAAGCAGGTCCACGAAGACAGGAATCCACATGAGGAGACGAGAGCGAAACACGGGAACAGGACACGACACCGGGGAAGCCACAACGATCTGACAACATGAGATGGGAATTACTGCACATATAAAGGGAACGGGGATTGAACACAGCTGGCAACAATAATCAACACAATGAGTAACCACACACACAGACACACACACACACACATCAGTAATGAGACAGCCGATTCATGAAGCGTGACAGTACCCCCTCCCCTAGGAACGCCTCCTGGCGTTCCCAGACAACCTTACCTGTTGATTGTAATCATCGATAAGGGAGTGATCCAGGATGTCTCTAGCAGGTACCCAACTTCTCTCCTCCGGACCGTAATCCTCCCAGTCCACCAAGTACTGAAATCCGCGTCCCCTCCGTCTCGAGTCCAGAATACGACGTACCGAATAAGTAAGTTCCCCATCTACGAGTCGCGACGGGGGGGGGAACCGGGGCTGGCGGATTAATGTGAGAATAAAACACGGGCTTGACTTTAGACACATGAAAGGCGGGGTGAATTCTCCTGTACGCTGGAGGAAGTTTGAGTCGGACTGTCACCCGACTAATAATTTTGGTGACAGGAAACGGGCCGATAAATTTGGGAGCTAACTTGTTAGAAACAGAACGGAGCGGAATATTTCTGGTAGAAAGCAACACTTTTTGACCCACGACGTATACGGGAGGCTTTGACCGGTGGCGATCGGCCTTGGCCTTCATGCGCCCCCCCGCTTGGAGTAGAGTCTCACGGGCTCTAGTCCAAGTGTGGCGACACCTCTGGACGAAAGCGTGAGCAGAGGGAACCGCGACTTCGGATTCCAGACTCGGAAAAATTGGTGGCTGGTAACCTAAACTACACTTAAACGGAGAGAGGCCCGTAGATGACACTGGTAATGAATTGTGGGCGTACTCCACCATAGAAAGTTGTTGGCTCCAGGACGAAGGATTCTTGGCTACCAAACATTGCAACATTATCTCCAGATCCTGGTTGGCCCGCTCAGACTGACCATTGGTCTGGGGATGATAACCCGAAAACAAACTGACCGTAGCCCCCAATAATTTACAGAACTCTTTCCAAAATTTGGACACAAATTGGGAACCCCTGTCAGAGACCACGTCCGTCGGGAGGCCATGTAACCGAAAGACATGATCAATGACCGTGACCGCTGTCTCCTTGGCTGAAGGTAATTTGGGCAAGGGGATGAAATGTGCCGCCTTCGAAAACCGGTCCACTACGGTTAAAACAACCATCATGCCCTTGGAGGGCGGGAGGGCGGTGACAAAATCTAGTGCGATGTGGGACCAGGGTCTCGAAGGGACAGACAGCGGTTGAAGTAACCCATCCGGAGGTCGGTTGGATGTCTTACCAGTGGCACAGACAGAACAAGCCAAAACAAAACGCGAGCCATTAATGGCCACCAGAATCGTTGCTTAACTAGAAAACTGGTGCGAGTCACTCCTGGATGACAAGCCACGTTGGAGCAAAGACCCCACCGAATAACGTCGGACCGTAACCCCTCCATACAAACAAACGATTCGGTGGGCAACCGGGCAGAGGCGTTACCCCTTCTAAGGCCGTCTTGACCTTCGACTCGACCTCCCATACGAGTGTGGAGATAACTACTTTCTCAGGTAAAATGCACTCGGGAGTCACCGGGCGTTCGGATGGATCAAAAATACGAGATAAAGAGTCGGGTTTGATGTTTTTGGAACCCGGGCGGTACGAGAGAACAAAGTCAAAACATCCGAAAAAAAGAGCCCACCGAGCCTGCCTGGAGTTGAGTCTTTTAGCAGATCTAATATATTCAAGGTTCTTGTGATCGGTCCAAACGATAAAGGGAACCCCTGAACCCTCTAACCAATGACGCCACTCCTCCAACGCTAACTTGACTGCCAACAACTCTCTGTTACCAATGTCATAATTACGTTCAGCAGGCGATAGTCGATGAGAAAAAAACGTGCAGGGGTGCATCTTGTCGTCTGAGGAAGCGCGTTGTGAAAGCACTGCTCCTACTCCCACCTCTGACGCGTCGACCTCCACCACGAACTGACGTGTGGGATCAGGGGTGACAAGAATGGGAGCCGAAACGAAGCGACTTTTGAGGTTGAGGCAGTGTTCGACCACCTGAACGTCATTCGGGGGGAGGTCAAGGCAGTCAGAGGTGCGACTAGTTGGCTGAAATTGCGAATGAAACGCCGATAAAAATTGGCGAACCCCAGAAACCGCTGTAGGGCCTTACAGGAATCTGGACTTGGCCAATCTACCACAGCCTTAACCTTGACAGGATCCATGCGCACTCCCTCAGAAGAGATGATGTACCCTAGAAAAGGAACAGACTGTGCATGAAACGCGCATTTCTCCGCCTTGACAAAAAGCCCATTCTCTAACAGTCTCTGGAGCACTCGTCTGACGTGTTGAACATGTTCCTGGAGAGACGAAGAAAAAATCAATATGTCATCCAGGTAAACATATATGAACTGATCTACCATGTCTCTCAACACGTCATTCACGAGTGCTTGGAAAACCGCTGGGGAGTTGGAAAGCCCGAAAAGCATAACCAAATATGCAAAGTGCCCCCTAGGGGTATTAAAAGCGGTTTTCCATTCATCCCCCTTCCTGATGTGAACCAAATGATATGCATTACGCAAGTCCAGTTTCGTGAAAATGGATGCTCCTTGCAACCTCTCGAAAGCTGAAGACATCAACGGCAAAGGATAAGAATTCTTTACCGTGATGTTGTTCAGCTCTCGGTAATCAATACAAGGTCGCAGAGAGCCATCCTTCTTCCCAACGAAAAAGAACCCCGCCCCCGCAGGAGAAGAGGAAGGCTGGATGAACCCAGAGGCTAGAGAATCAGAAATATATTTCTCCATGGCCTCCCTCTCGGGAACAGAAAGAGAGTAAAGTTTGCCCTTGGGCGGAGATTTACCTGGCAGTAGATCTATCGCACAGTCATAGGAACGATGCGGAGGAAGAGAAGCAGCATGAGACTTACTGAACACCTCCTTCAGGTCGAGGTACTCCGCGGGCACGTTAGACAAATCCACTGCCTCACTCTGAAACACAGAACCAGACACAGACGAACAGGCAGACACCAAACATGACTCATGACAACGGTTACTCCAAGTGGAAACAGAATTATTGTGCCAGTCGATACGGGGGTTGTGTTGAGTGAGCCACGGGTGCCCTAAAACCACTGGTGCTAGTGGTGAGTCCATGAGTAAAAAGGAAATGATCTCAGTGTGATTGCCAGAAGTGATGAGTGTGAGGGGTTCAGTAGAGTGGGAGATTCCTGGAAGTTCTTGTTCATTGAGTGCGTTGACGGAAATCTTGTGAGAAAGAGAAGTGATGGGGATCTGGAGTCTGAGTGCAAGTCCAAAGTCCATAAAATTACTTACTATCGGGCTTGCTCTTTTACCGGACAGCAAAAGAGAAAGTGGCCAGCCTTGCCACAGTAAAGGCAGAGTCCCTGGGATCTCCGCCTTTCCCTCTCCTCCCAGGAAAGCCGAGCTCTCCCCACCTGCATGGATTCATGATCTGAAACTGGGCTGACCGCGCTCCCGCCGCTGGCCCGTGGATCCTCAGTGTGGTACTGGAGTCAACTCTGCTGTACATGAGAGGTCATACGATTTAGACGAGCATCGACCCTCAGCGCAAGCTCCACCAGGCCATCCAGGGTCTTGGGAAGGTCCAGGATGTAAATCTCTCTTTGAACGCGGTCAGCCAACCCATGCAGGAACATGTCCCACTGCGCCTCCTCGTTCCATTGGCACTCTGCAGCCAGGGTGCGGAACTGGATGGAATAGTCCGACACCGAGCCATTTCCTTGGCGTAGATCTGCGAGTAATCTGGCCGCCTCCTTACCCGCCACCGCTCGATCGAATACTCTTCTCATCTCCGTGGAGAGTGCCTGGAACGAGGCGCAGCAGATGTTTTGGTTCTCCCACACCGCCGTTCCCCAGAGAGCCGCCTAAATACTAAAATAAAACTTTTAGAAAAGACCTTATCAAATAAAAATGACTCAAATATTCATCAGGAACTGCTGAATCTTATAACTAAATATAATGAGCTATCTGCCAAAAAAGCAGCAGCTAGTCTAATGATGTTAAGACAAAATTATTATGATCAAGGTGAAAAGGCAGGGAAATTGTTAGCTTGGAGAATTAAACAAAAGCAATCAGAAAGAACTATAAATTCTATTGAAGACAATTGTGGCATCATTACAGTGGACCCAGTAAATAAATGACACTTTTAAATACTTTTTTGAGACTTTATATTCCTCTGAGTATGTAGATTACAGTACACAAAAATAATTTCTTGACAGTCTGTCTATTACCTATTATTTCTGAAGAGACAAAATTGTCTCTAGATATGGACATAACAGAAGAAGTGATCACAGAAGCCATCAACAGTTTAACAGCAGGTCGAACACCGGGACCAGATGGCCTTAATGTAGATTTTTACAAGAAATTTAAAAGAAAACTTGCTAGACCTATTTTAGATATGTTTAAAGAATCCTTTGCAAATGGTATGCTCCCAGAATCCTTAAGACATGCTCTCATTACACTCATACCCAAGCCTAACAAAATAAATACAAAATGTGATTCATTTCGACCAATCTCATTACTTAATACAGATGTTAAAGTACTAAGCAAAATTTTAGCAAGGAGGTTGGAGACACTTCTACCTAAGATAATACACAGAGACCAAAATGGATTCATTAAGGGTAGGCAGGGTTTTCATAATGTTAGAACCTTGCTTAATGTTTTATATCTTAAAAAAGGGGCTTGTGATGCGGCCATTCTTTCCTTAGATGCCGAAAAGGCTTTCGACAGGGTGGAGTGGCCGTATCTATTTGAGGTCCTTAAAAGATTTGGGTTTGGGGAAATTTTCTGTAAATGGATTAAGATACTTTACACACATCCTATGGCTGAAGTACTAACTAACAATATAGTTTCTAAGGCTTTTAACATCCAAAGGGGTACTCGTCAAGGGTGCCCCCTTTCACCCCTTCTTTTTATCTTAGCAATTGAGCCACTTGCCATCGCGGTAAGATCTCATAGTAATATACTAGGTATTAGATCAGACACAATAGATTTGCGCATTTCGTTGTATGCAGATGATGTAATTCAATACTTGACAAATCTGGCTCACTCCATCCCTTCTCTAATACGACTTCTTTCACTCTTTGGTAACTTTTCTGGTTATAAAATAAACCAATCTTAATCATGTATCCTTTTACTGAATAATGGTGATAGTCAAATACCAACTGTAACACAGTTCAATGTGGTAGATTCCTTTATTTATTTAGGAATTAAAATAACAGCGAATGTAGATCAGATATCTTTGGTTAATTACCAACCTCTTTTGAACACTGTCTCTAAATTTATTGAACGGAGGAAAAATCTACCTATATCGCTAATTGGACGTGTAAATATAATAAAAATGAGCGTACTACCTAAAATATTATATCTGTTTCAAAATATTCCTCTCTGCTCTCCAACCTCCTTTTTTACAATACTTCGGAGATCATTCACCGACTTCATATGGAATAATAAAAGAGCTCGTGTTCGGTTATCATTATTATACTTGCCTTATAATAGGGGTGGTCTTCAGTTTCCGAATCTACAGTGGTACTACTGGGCAGCACAGTTACGATCGACCTTATATTATTTCTCATCTGAACATTGTACATCTTGGGTGGATATTGAATCTTTCTTTATAAAGTCAAAATTACCCCTTAATCTCTACCTCTATTCGGCAGACATTAAATCCCTCAGAAAAGATAAAGATGTTCTATCTTTTAACCCTATCCTCATTAATACAATTAACGTCTGGTGTGATGTATATAAATATCTAGGGCAGTGCAATACTTTATCATGTTTTACTCCAATATGGGGAAACAAGCGTTTTAAACCAGCTAGATCTGACCCTGGATTTAAGATGTGGTTTGATAAAGGGTTACAGAAAATTGAGGATTTCTATAGGGAAAAGGATCTAATGTCCTTTGCCGAAATTGTAGCGCAATTTGATATTCCCAAAAAACATTTTTTTAAATTCCTTCAATTTAGGAGCTATGTTTCTTCCTATCAAGGTGCAAAGCTTACAAAACCTAATAAGACACCTCTTGAAGAACTGTTATCAAAATCTGCCCAAACTAAAGGTTTAATATCTGTTTTATAAAATGTTAGAATTACACTCTAAAGAATCATCAGAATCTAAATTGGCTTCCTGGAGAGAAGATTTAAATGTAAACATTCCCTCGGATGTTTGGGATGGAATATGTACGAAAGCTCATGTACAAACAGTTAATAGTAATCTTAAATTAATTCAGTACAACTGGATTATGAGAACTTACATTACTCCAGTTAGGTTAAATAAAATTAACCAGAATATCCCAGATACGTGCATCAAATGCTCAGATGATAAAGGTACACTTTTGCATTGCATGTGGAACTGCCCAAAGGTGCAGGAGTTTTGGAAGGAGGTGGCTATATTTATTTCTCAGATGGTGTCTATAAATCTACCAATGAAACCCGAAATTTTTATTTTGGGAATTATTCCTGAGAATACTGTGGACCATGGCAGCACTCGTAAACTTGTTGATATTAGTATACTTCAAGCAAAGCGTCTAATAGCCTTGTATTGGAAGAAAGTGGAAAAGCCATCTATCGTACAGTGGATCAATAACATGTCCTTCTGTTTAGCTATGGAAAAGATAACTTATATTTTGAAAGGTAAAATTTCTTCTTTTGAAAAAAATTTGGACACCCTTTATATCCTTTATATCAAATTCGGATTTTGGGAATGTACTAAATAAGACAGGAGAAGACAAGATAACTTGACACTTGACCTATCTTATTTATCCCCCTTTTCATATTTTTATTTAAAGAAAACATTGTTAAATAATGATTTGTTGTATGCCTTCTATGCATGTTTTGTATTTTCAACTTCCCCTTCCTACTGTATTACTTTTTGGAATAACCTGTGTTGCTATTTAAAATAACCTGTGTTTTTTTTTTTTTTTTTTTTTATTTTATTTAATTTATTTTTTTTTTATATATGAAAAGATGTAACTATAATATTGTTGTATTACATTGTTATATTTTGATACATCTCAATAAAAAAGATTGTTAAAAAAAAAAAAAAAAACTATTTATTGTCTATTTATTGAATTATTTTAAGGTCGATGTGTGTATTTTGTAGTGTCTGTATGTATTTCTGCAATAAATAAATAAAAATGAGCCTCAAAAAAGCACAAGGGAGTCTTCTCCATCACTCTTGAAGAACTCTAGCCTGCGGCGGTGGGGGGGGGGGTAGCTCATGGTTGACTATCCTTACCCTAGCTCTGATAATCATATGGTTAAACGTGTAAGATAAAAAGACACACATGATGGAGTTGTGTATTTTGTCCATGTCTACAGACGTGTGTTTCTATCTCCTCCCCTTGTGTGTTAAACTCTATAAAGAGAGAGAGCATCTACATTCTCCACTCTCGCCTCTTCTGACACAGAGAAATCCAGAGATTCAGTTTCTGCTCTCACAGTTTGAGTTCATCATGAAACTGCTTGTTCTTCTTCTGTTGCCTTGCCTCTCTCTGACTGAGGTTGTGCCGGTGCCGGATTTTGGTAATTGCAATCAGTTCTTGTTAAACAATGTTCCTCCTCAATTCACAGCACCACCACAATGGTTCAACTCAGTCCAGAGGATCTGCCAGTGTCATCGGGACAACAACAATCAGCCTAACTATTTTTATTCAACTTTGTACAACACAGACTGGAGGATCCCCATCTACTCTGCGTATAAGATTAGGAGCCCACATGTTCAGAGGTGTGATCCTTGGTACATTGAACCACAGGTAATTATTCAACTGTATATTATTATAGTATATTGGTCACACTTTAGGTTTCCTAAAACTAGCATGTAGTTACATCAAAAAATAAAGTACAACATAGCCTTATAGTGTTGATGATGAGGAGGATGAAGGTAATATTAGCACAGGTTTACTGGTTTAAGGGGTTAACAGTGTCATTATAGATGTAATTACAGAAAATAATTATAGATGTAATTACATGCAGGTCATGTTTAAATACAAGTATAAAATATAAAAACATGTATCACAATAAGTGCATTGTATCAAATGATTAATTAAAATGTTAGAACATAGTTAAAGACACCTAAATTAAAGTGGGACCAGTATATTTATTTGAAATTATAATAATTAATGTGAATTTTAACTGAAACAGTTTGAGTTGTTGTTTTTCTCTCTCATGTCCTTTAGCTGGATGGAGGTACTGAGGCATGTATGGCATCTGAAGCTAACATACAGAATATTGGTAATAATCAGGCTGTGAATGATGACTATGAAGGCTCTATGGACCGTGGCTATGACAGAGGTCACCTCTACCCAGTTCTGCACACACACAATCCTCTCTCCATGCTGGCCACCTCCACCCTGACCAACGCCGCTCCACAGCACTCACGTTTCAATGGGGGTCGATGGAGGGCTCATGAGACGGCTGTTATTGCTGATCTAAGAAACTGTGATAATAATGATGAGGCTTATGTGGTGACTGGTGTAGTTCCTGATCACACCAAACAACCACTGAATAATAGTGTGACTGTCTCAAAGTATTTCTGGAGAGCCTTCTGTTGTCTACAGAACGGTGTGTACACAGGGAAGGGTTACTCTGGACCTAATCAAAATGATGTAGTGGAGGAATTAACAATTACAGCCCTACAGACAGAGCTGGCCAAAGATTACGGTGTGAATACTATTGTAATTTTCCCAGGCCTACCCCCAGGGGCCCCAAGGGACCCGACACATCCTTGTAACTAGTTCAGCCTTTAGCCTATGAGCTAAAAGTGGATGATCTGGCATCTGCATCTGTGACTGGAGTTGGTAATTGTTGTGTTCATAGTTAACCACAAGGTGGCAGTGGAATGCTGAAGTGTTGAAGTGCTGCTTGGGAAGTAGAATGAGAGGTGATATGTTCTAGAAGATAAGTTTGACGTGTTAAATAAAAGAGCATCGAAGGAATTACTCCGGTCTTGTGTTTAATACTTCAATACACAACAAATTGGCGACGATGGTTTCCGTGCCTACGCCTGCATCTTTTCTGCCATGCAGTGGAGAGCCTGCGATTCCTTTTGCTACCTGGCGAAAAATGTTTGAAAATTACTTGCTTGCTATTAATGCTACAGGAGACTCATGGCCGGATGCCAGGAAACGTGCTATTCTACTACACAGTTTGGGGACTGAAGGCCAGAGGCTGTTTTACACGTTTCCTAATACTGGAACTACATTTGCAGAGGCAATGACAGCGTTGGAGAATCATTTTGTTCCAAAGGTGAATGTTGTGGTCGCTCGACATCGCTTCCGCCAGCGTTCTCAACGCGCTGATGAGACCATTTCACAGTTCCTGTCTGCTTTGCGGGAATTATCTTCATCATGTGCTTATGGTGACATGGAAAGTGAAATGCTGCGCGATCAGCTGGTCGAACGATCGTATGCTCCAGCAGTGCGAGACAGACTCCTGCTGGAACCATCACTGACACTTGACACCGCTATTGTTATTGCATGTCAGGTGGAACAAGCGCTCTCTAATTCGGACATGCTCACGGCACAAAGTGCAGTTCAGGCCGTAGCTTCTAAACCCTTTCATCGGAAGAAGCGTGATGCACATTCTAACGGAGCAAAATCTGTGGCTGATACTACACGGTGCGCGAATCGCGCGTGTTACCGTTGCGGAGCTACAAACCACCTCGCTAACGCTGCCGATTGCCCAGCTGCTCGAGCCAAATGCCGTACTTGTGGTAAGACCGGACATTTTTCTAAAGTTTGCCGTTCTTCTAAGGACGTTCGGGAAGTGGTCCCGGACGTGGTTGTTCTTTTGACTGATACTGTAAATACCTCTGCAGACAAACTTTTATGCAATGTTCATGTTACAACGGCAAATGGTGCTTCTATTGAGACTGAATTAGTCGTGGACACGGGCTCTTCAGTGTCAATCCTGCCTGTGGCTGTGTACAAACGACACTTTTCGGATTGTTCACTTACTGCTCCTAAAGTGAAACTGGGTACGTACTTGAAAGAAGATATCCCCGTGCTAGGATGTTTACATGCGGACGTTTCACTGAATGAAAAGGTAACCACCGCTTGTTTTTACGTTGTGAAAGGTGGCTCTGCTTTGATGGGCATGGACCTAATTCGAGCCTTGAACTGTTCTGTTCACTTTGGTACTGTTACTGCACCTGACGAACTACCTGCACTCGTTGGTGAAACTATTTCTGCTCCAGATACTTCTGTGGGGTGCGTGAAAGGCTTTGTTCATAAGCCTACAGTCAAACCTGATGCTACTCCAGTTCGACAGAAGCTTCGTCGACTTCCATTCTCCGTTCGACAAGCTGTTTCTGCAGAACTGGACTCATTACTGCAAAATGGCATAATTGAGAAAATCAATTCTTCCCCATGGATTTCGCCTATTGTTGTCACCACGAAGAAAGGAGGTAAAATACGTCTCTGTGTTGATCTGCGCGAGCCAAATAAGGCCCTGATTGTTGACAGCCATCCTCTGCCGCATATGGACGAACTTTTGAGTGAATTAAGAGGCACATCAGTGTTCACTACAATTGACTTAGCGGCTGCTTACCATCAGCTTACCTTACACGAGGAGTGCCGGGACATCACCGCGTTTATTACGCATGATGGTCTCTTCAGGTACTGCCGGGTTCCATATGGCCTTGCTTCCGCGCTTTCTGCGTTTCAAAAAATGATGGAAACTGTCCTGAAAGGCATACGTGGGGTGAGGAACTGCCTGGATGATATTATAGTGTACGGTGCCACCCAGGAAAGTCATGATGCGACGCTGCGCTCAGTCATGCAGCGCTTGTCCGACGCAGGACTACAACTGAACTGGGACAAGTGTACGTTCAGCCAGTCATCCTTAAAATTCCTTGGACATGTCGTTTCCAAACATGGAATTTTCCCAGATGAGGAACACAAGTCCGCAATCATTGAGGCTCCTGCGCCACACGATGTTGCTTCCTTGCGCTCATTTCTGGGACTGATTTCATGGTACAGCAAGTTCTTGCCGAACTTCGCTTCTGTTGCTGAGCCGTTGCGTGCGCTACTTAGAGATGCGTCAACTTCTAAATTTGAATGGACTGTGTCTGCTGAACGCAGCTTCAAAGAGCTGAAAGAACTGCTTTCTGGAAGTCAGGTGCTTGCATTGTTTGACCCTTCCCTCCCCACTATAGTGTCGACTGACGCTTCTGACTATGGACTGGGGGGGTTTTTGACACAAATACACCCAGACCGTGTTGAGAGAACTGTAGCGTTTGCTTCTAGAACCCTTACTGCTGCCGAAAGGAAATACTCTACGGTCGAGAAGGAGGCGTTGGCTTGTGTCTGGGCCGTAGAAAAGTGGCGGCCGTATTTGTGGGGTCGACACTTTACGCTCAGAACTGATCATTGTGCGCTCACTACACTATTGGCAACCAAAGGCATTGGCCGGGCCGGTATGCGGGTCGCCCGGTGGTCGGCACGCTTGCTGTGCTACACATATGACGTCATCTACCGACCTGGACGTCTTAATTGTGCTGCAGATTGTCTATCCAGGCTGCCATTACCGACAGGAAACGAGAGTGCTGCTGTGGAACCAGAGATGGTTGCTTTCGTTACTGGACTGCCTACATAGTCTGTTGAGGATTTCATGGCTGCTTCGGAAGCTTGTCCTAAGTTAACCCAGCTGCGCTTGCGAATCGGGCAGGGCTGGCCGAAAAAATGCTGTGACCTGGATCCTGTTCTGGTGCCCTTCTTTCGCATTCGTGATGAACTGTGTGTGGATGGTGTGCTAGTGAGGAGAGGTGAACATCGTGTTCTTGTTCCTTCTACATTGCGCTCTAAGATGATAAGCCTAGCACATGAGACACACCAAGGAATTGTCCAGACGAAACAGAGGCTGCGTGAATTATTCTGGTGGCCTCAGATGGATGCTCAAGTACAGTCGGCTGTTTCTTCCTGCTTAACGTGCCAATTGAATGACAAATCGGCTAAAACAGCACCGGCTCCTCTTCAGCCTGTCAGCCTGCCATCTGAACCGTGGCAGAAACTAGCGATCGATATCGTTGGACCTTTTGAGAGAGGACCTTCTGACTGTCGTTTTGCCATTTGTCTGGTGGATTACCATAGTAAGTGGCCTGAGGTAGCATTTTCTCAGAATGTCACTGCTGAGGTGGTCACATCATTCCTCCAATCAGTTTTCAGTAGAGAGGGAAATCCACAGTGTGTTGTGACTGATAACGGGCCTCAATTCCTCTCCAGTGTGTTTGCAGCATTCTTAAAGGAGAGAGGAATAAGTCACATGCGTAGTACGGTCTATTTCCCACAATGCAATGGGGCTGTGGAGAGGTGGAACAGAGTCCTGAAAGAATGCATCCTCTCTGCGGAACAGATGGGGAAACCATGGAAACATGCAGTGACTGAGTTCTTGCAAAGCTACAGAGCTACCCCTCACAGTACTACAGCCGTTTCACCTTCTGAGCTTCTTCATCATCGCAAAATGCGTACAAAGCTGAATGTCTTTCCTGTTGGCCCCAAAAGTGACAAATGTGCTCGAGTGAAAGAGACTGTAAGTAACAAACAGCTCAAGAGTAAAGTGTACACTGACAAAAGACGTGGTGCCAAGTACCACACTTTCAAACCAGGAGATCAGGTGAGAGTGAAACAACCTGGGCATGTGAGGAAGGGTGTTTCTCAGTTCTCACCACCACTGAACATTGAGCAACAAATCGGAAAGAGTACTTTCGTTCTGAGTGACAAAAAGAAATGGAATGTATCGAAACTAGCTCGCTTTACAGCCCCTGTTACCACTCAGAATGAGAACTTGCAAGTACCAGTGACATTTAATCTTAGGAAGAGTAGTAGAGTGCGTAGAATGCCAACGTGGTTGAAGGAATATGATTTACAGTGAAGTGAAGTGAAATTGTACATGCAAGAAAAAAAGAAGAAAGAAAAAAAAGAAAAGAAAACATGCATCTTTGTTTTGGTTATGTTGTGAGCTTGTGAACAGTTATAATTGCTTAAATACTTAAAACTGTGCATTAGAAGAAGTAAAACAATGTCAGTTACATTGGTTAAGTTGTTGTGAGTTATTAACAAGTGTAATCTTACGTAATTTTGTTACCTTAAAAGAGTAACTTTGTTCTGAACACTAATCTGTGATATGAAGAATCTTTCAAGTAAGAGGGGAATTGTTGTGTTCATAGTTAACCACAAGGTGGCAGTGGAATGCTGAAGTGTTGAAGTGCTGCTTGGGAAGTAGAATGAGAGGTGATATGTTCTAGAAGATAAGTTTGACATGTGTTAAATAAAAGAGCATTGAAGGAATTACTCCGGTCTTGTGTTTAATACTTCAATACACAACAGTAATATCTGGAATCAGATCTTCATACTCTAGATCATGTAATCAGTTACATTTAATAAAGACTGTGTGCAAATGTGTCTTAATGTGTTTAAACCTTTATTCAAGCACACACACACACACACACACCCATATGAACCTCAACACCAGGTGAAAAAAGACGTAGTATTAAATATATTAAAAATATACTTAAATTCAAGTAGTATGTTTATAATACATGTGTATTCCAACATGCTTATTTAAAGTGCATTTTAATATATTTCTGAAAGGTACACTACAATCCATTGGTAAATATATGCCAAACACAAGCACACTTTAGTGTATTTACAGAAAACAAGCTTATGTTGCTCTTAAAGTATATTTTATGAGTAATTTGTGTAAGAACATAAAATTATTAAGCTTTTAGTGTGTTTAAAATATATGTACTTTATAAACGCTCAGGCCTACTGCAACAATTTTAAATATATTTTAAAATTTAGAAAAACATTTACATTTACAAAGCTAGACTAAAGACACATCTCTTTGACCTAGCATTCACGTAATACATTATAGACTTCTATAATTCAGTGTTAGGCTGCATAGATTAGGTCAGCCGGAACCGGGAACACTTCCCATAAATCCTGATGTACTCGTTACATCATGAGAAGAATGGCATCTACGCTAATATTAGTGTCTTTGTTTATCCCGAGGTTTTCCCACAGCCTGCCGTATCCAGGCCGTATCCAGATCTGACGAAGGACCTGCGCCTGGACACACTCTCTCACACACACACTCCAGATCTGATGAAGGACCTTCGCCTGGACACACTCACACACACACACTCCAGATCTGATGAAGGACCTTCGCCTGGACACACTCACACTCCAGATCTGATGAAGGACCTTCGCCTGGACACACTCACACACACACACTCCAGATCTGATGAAGGACCTTCGCCTGGACACACTCACACACACACACTCCAGATCTGATGAAGGACCTTCGCCTGGACACACTCACACACACACACTCCAGATCTGATGAAGGACCTTCGCCTGGACACACTCACACACACACACTCCAGATCTGACGAAGGACCTTCGCCTGGACACACTCACACACACACACTCCAGATCTGATGAAGGACCTGCGCCTGGACACACTCACACACACACACTCCAGATCTGATGAAGGACCTTCGCCTGGACACACTCACACACACACACTCCAGATCTGATGAAGGACCTTCGCCTGGACACACTCACACACACACACTCCAGATCTGATGAAGGACCTTCGCCTGGACACACTCACACACACACACTCCAGATCTGATGAAGGACCTTCGCCTGGACACTCTCACACACACACACTCCAGATCTGATGAAGGACCTTCGCCTGGACACACTCACACACACACACTCCAGATCTGATGAAGGACCTTCGCCTGGACACACTCACACACACACACACTCCAGATCTGATGAAGGACCTTCGCCTGGACACACTCACACACACACACTCCAGATCTGATGAAGGACCTTCGCCTGGACACACTCACACACACTCCAGATCTGATGAAGGCCCTTCGCCTGGACACACTCACACACACTCCAGATCTGATGAAGGCCCTTCGCCTGGACACACTCACACACACACACTCCAGATCTGATGAAGGACCTTCGCCTGGACACACTCACACACACTCCAGATCTGATGAAGGCCCTTCGCCTGGACACACTCACACACACTCCAGATCTGATGAAGGACCTTCGCCTGGACACACTCACACACACACACTCCAGATCTGATGAAGGACCTTCGCCTGGACCCGATGACAACGCAGTGCTGAAGTGCCAACTAGTCTCTCCCTATGGAGGATCCCTCTACCACTCTACAGATAAAGCGTCGTCGGGAAAACTCAATTTGCGTATCTACCCCGAATTGATAAAATAAAATAAAATTCTGAATCAAAACTATAAGGAAACACCAGTAATTTGTTTAGGCTTGGCTTGTAGGGAATTCCAAACCTGCGCACATATATTCAAACACACATAACTATAGAACCAGCTCTTAATGCGCATGTGAACGCCATCAGCGTTTCTCACAGGTTCACGTTTAAAATCTGTATAGAGAGAATGGTGTCGTCTTAGCGGCCCCTAATTTAATAACAAATGATCATTGCGACGGAAGCGAATCAATCAAAACTAACTTTAGCTGGAAAATAACTTTATTAAAGAACCGCTATAAAGCCAAAACAATCTCTGTTACCTTAAATTATACGCTTATCTCTGTAAAGCTGCTTTGAAACAATCTACATTGTTAAAAGCGCTGCTATATAAATGATGATGACTAGAGCCGTCACAGGAGCTCAGCACAGGTGGAGGTCAGTGTTAGCGGTTAGCATGAGTGTCTGAGGTCAGTGTTAGCGGTTAGCATGAGTGTCTGAGGTCAGTGATGCGAGACGAAGCAGGAGAGAGAGTTTATCAGCTTTATTAAAGAGAAAGGTGTTTATGCGGTCAGCACACACGCTCCTCCGACTCCCTTGATCTTCTCCTCGGCCCGCCGGCTGAAGAACTTGGCCTTCACGATCACCGGCTGCTTCGGCAGCTTGCCTTTGCCCAGCACTTTGAAGTAGCCCTGAAACACACAGGTCAGAGGTCAGAGGAGAGAACCAGACACACACACTCCTGACGGAAGCTCGTGCATCATAACAGAATTTATTCTTCATGTCAAAATGAACACAGGAAGTCCACTATGTCTCTACATTTATTTTGTCCCGTTGTCGGCTTCAGCTAAGAATAGAAAGAGTTCGCCCCACGCGTCAAATTGTCAGCACAGTTCAGACAGCCTTCGGCAGCGAGTGCAGGCTCTGTGGTGGAGCTCTGCTCTGAAGGAAGTTCCATCGAGACACACGAATGGACTACTAGCGGACCCAGAGTGACATGAAGACATGAATCAGAGGCACAAAAAAACGCTGACAGTGGCGAGCGGTCATCGTTTACCAATACCCGAACCGTGCTGAGCGCGACCCGAGAAAACAAAACTGATTTGCATGATTTACGAGAGCATTTACAGGTAGCATTTATCCGGAAGAATCACACCCCTGAATAAGGTTTTTAAATATGACCCTGATTGAGACGCAGGTGTAGTTCACGAGCACAGATCTACGGCTGCTCTTCATAGAGCACACAGAAGCTTGCGTTCACTGTAAAGCAAATGCACTGAACTAAACATGCTCCATTTTATATACATGGATTCTACAGGCATCTGCAAATTAAATTTAATGCTTTAAGACCTTTTTAATTTAAAATATTTTTAATGCCATACACGACCCATGACTAACCACGGATATAATACATGTATATTAGTGCTGTCAATCGATTAAAAACATTAACTTGCTTAATTACATTTTTATAGTTTTATATTAGTTTCTATATTTTATAATGTAACAATTTCACAATTAATCTACAAATGAATGTAGAGACAACATAAAGGCCAGTCTCACTGATACTAACACAGCTACTGATGTCTGGATAAAAATGATTTTTCCCCTCTAATGTTAAACATTAATTATAGCCATCCAGCATTACAGGGTCACTGAAAGCTATCAATTTAACATTTGGCTTCAAAAACAACTATTAACTATCATGCATCTATGATTGCAACTATCATTAGCAATCATGCAAAAAACAAACCTATAATAAATGCAGGGGTTAAAGTGAAAAAAAATCCTGAGCCTGAAATTTTTGTGTGTGTGTGTGTGTGTGTGTGTGTGGGGGGGGGATTCATTGGCACCATTTATTTTCAAGCATGTTAATGGCATATTTTTATGAATGAAGACCAGTATCACTGATATAGATACTGATGTCTCGATGAAAATTTATTTTTCCAAAATTTGAAACATTTATTAGGCTTAAAAAATATAACAACTTTTAATTTAAGTGAACTTAAAACAATCCTCACTTAAACCCAAAATAAATGTCATATTTACCTGTACCTTACCTGTCTAACCGATGTGAATTATATAGAAATTGAATACGTTTATAAAACAGTCCGCACTGCATAAATTATAAACGAAAAATAGATTAATCCTTAAGCGTTGAGCAGTTAGTAATTTTCTCTGTTCCCATTGTTCTTTGGTTAACTTTACTAACAGAGAGAATAGCTGTCACTTTAATACCCGCCGCTGCTGACAGGATCTCTCGCATCTCATTCTCTACTCTTCCATTTAAGATTGTATTTAACTCATTTGACTGTTCTTGTGAAGATACTCGACAAAACTGACATTTTGGCATAAATGTGTCGTGTTATGGTTCGTTCAAGCGAGAAGGAGAACTCGATGGCGCGCTGCCGACTGCGATACTGGCGCGCGTCTTTCTGTGTGTGTGTGTGTGTGTGTGTGTTTCAGGAGGACATTCATTCACTGACAGCGCGTTCTCTTTTGTCTTCTCGCGCATTGATAGTTTAAAACATTTGCGTGAAGGAGAGCATGATCATATAACCCAAAGGATGACAGAAAGAACGGACGCTGCGATAAATATTTAAACACGTTAAAGCTGGACAAAAACTAATCGCACGCGTTTACGCTGACAGCACTAACGTTAGGCTACTTGTCATACATTGCTGACAGAAAATGCTGCGGTTTAATGTGGACTCGTTTTCATGGTATAGGCCTACACAGAATGTTTTTTTTGTAAGCTACACACAATTTTTTTTAAATTAAATATTAAAATTAAATATTTAGCCAAGTCTTAAGTTACCAAGCAGCAGTGTATGTTAACGTTAGCTCAGTTATCAACAGGTGTAATGTTAGACAGAAAATATGATTATCGTGACCTGAGCTAATTTACTGAATCAACCAACTCACATCTCCTTTCTTTCTTTTCATCCATGATGACATTAAAGTCACCTGTTGTTGTTTCTGGCGTTTCATCGCTGTCTGTGCCGCCACTACTTGCTCATTAGAACATTCAGTGAGCTTTACACAGGCTCGGTCCTGCTCCTCCGTGGCAATGACGGCGTGCGGTTAAACATCATAACAAACGAATTTGAGTGGGGGGGGGGGGGGGGGGGGGGCAACAACGGGATTTTAGAAAGTGTCCCCATAGGAAATTACGCCCGTGGGTAGGACATCATCCCCAAGCTTCATGAACTAGCGCTCCTTTCACCGACAACGCTAACGTGACGTATAAATCTCAATCCCACTGTGTTGCCAGGCCCCGCCCTGCTCTGCTTCTGATAGGCTTGTAACGTTAGTAGAGCTGCGTTCCTTTCATCTGATTGGTTGGTGAAATCAATTGACTCGAAAATATTAAACCGCATGCAAGTTCCAATTTTTTTTTTCTTCCTCATGGCCGCACGCCGGAGATCCGGCACAGTGCCGGAATACTTTAAGCCCTGTAAATGTCATTTACCTTTGCCTAACAGGCATAAATGATAAATTAAATAGACTATTCTTTATTAAAGCTACAAACGTTCTTTAGTTTAGAGCAGTGAGTAGTTCCCTGTGTTCTGTGATTAACTTCCGCGTAGTGTATGACAGCGCAGCGCTTCTGTGTTGTGCATCAGAACGGAGACTCGCTATTGGCCAGCATTAGTGTTGCACGATATACCGGTACTAGGAAGGTATCGCGATACCCTGCTATTAAAAACGATACGATATTAACTTTTATTAGTGCCGGTACTTTAAGAGTGACAGTAAATAAGAGCAGTATTTCTTCATTTGCGTAGCTGTGTGACAGCAGGAGTCAGGACGTGTACATCCACTACTGAACAACGGGAGCAGAGCAGTGAAATACACACACGCATGAGATAAAGCGCGGGACGCCGGCGGGCTCAGAGCTGGAGCGCACACACACGCCGCTCAGACAGCATACGAGCACTCACGCAAACACAGCCGGTGTGTCTGTAGTGAACGCAAACCGTCTGTAAAGAGAAATCGTATATGTTCCACTGTATTGGACACGTGCGGGCCTTAAAGGGCCGGACCGGCAGCGTAATGTTCTGTGTGATTAATGTTAATCCAACAACAAAAGAAAAGAGACAGTCACCCAATGCTTGACAATCAATTTAATCTATTTATTAAGAATCAGTCTATAGTTCATTTATAGAGTGAAGACCTTATTGTTTCAGCTACAGAAGGTCTATAGCTTTCAAAAAATAAAGCACTGTTTATTTTATTTGTCTCTTATAGCATTTGTCATATTGTTTGTAATTTGCTTTTTTGCTTATTTTTAATAAAGATAAAATTAAATTAAATATCTATATTATAATTATAAAATTACATTTAAAAAATATTAAATGACTCGTATCATGAAATAAGATTTTGGTCATCTGTCCAGAGTTGTGAAAGGTTTGTAAATGTCAGCATGATTGATGATAATGGGAATGTTGCAAACATCTCGGTAAGGACGTTCACACTGACATGTAATTATTATTATTATTATTAATAAAGGGGAGGGAATGGTCATAAAGCAGGGCAGGATCATACTGGTCATGTGAGTTTTTAGCTTTTTAAAATTAATTTATAAAAATGATTTGTAAGTTCTGTCATATTTTTCAATTACTTTTACAG
>CM040787.1:470000-485000 GCA_022829085.1 Abramis brama | reverse complement strand
CTGTGTGTGTGTGTGTGTGTGTGTGTGTGTGTGTGTGTGTGCAGTGAGTGTGACGTGTATGAGGTGTGATTTCTGCATTTACTTTGCAAACTAAGTGTCAATAGTCGCGTTTCCACTGTCACTTCCGGGGCTTGATCGGGGCCAACGGCCAGGATTTCTGGCCCGTCGAATACCTTGGGCCAAAGCGGGCCAGCTCGGGCTAGAGGAGTGGTTACGAACAGAGGCGGAGTTCACCTGAGTTGGGAGACGGCAGCGCCGGATGATTCTGTCAGCATTAAAGACTTTTAAAATAATTTAACTCGCGTTCATGTTTGAATGCCTTCTGTTTGTGATGCAAAAGACTATGCGCGCTAACCATTACCATAGTAAACATAGTAAACGCTTGAAGATACGCATAGTAAAAAAAAACATAGCGAACGCTTGAAGAAATCAGACCAATCTTAAAGGCTATCACAGTCATGTTTTTATCTGTCAGTAGCCTACGTCTCGTCTCTCTATACCGGACTATCATAAAATAAAGCAACTTTTTTTTCGGGAGCTTCCTCTGTTTCTCTGACTGAAAATATCTGTATGGGAGTCGAGAGAGTGCTAAAGCTCCTCAGGTCGTATGGCATATATTTGTAGAAATGATCATTTTTTCTAAATGTGATGTAAATATGTCCTGTAACTACCAGATAAAGAAACAGACGCGACTGAAGAAGTAAGTGTGTCCTCTTTCTTTTGTGAAATAGACCTAACGGTAATTTATTTCAGAGTGACTAATGTGCAATTTTGACATAAATTAATTCATTATGATCAATGTATCACTTTTTATTGTAAACCTGTGGTAAAACATCGATGCTTGGGTTTTAAATATTCAAGTAAACAAACAAAAAAAGCCAGCAAACGGCCACTTTTATCATGTTTGTTTTCAACGCTGTTTCCAGTGATTTCTGATTAGTTTTCTGATAAAACTTCCATTTGTTGGTGAAATGATGGGTTAGTGTGACGTTGTTCCAGAGAGGCGTGTTACAGGCGTGTTCTAGTGAAGCGCTGTGGAGCTTCTGGCCCGACAGTGGAAACACGGCTATTGAAGTGTTGATCGTCGCGTACCTTGCCGTGACCAATGACGCATGATATCATGTGTGTGGATAAACGCCTTATATTCTATTATCTTTACTATTGTACCTGTTTAATTTGGGATAGGATCATAACACACACATTTTCATGTTTTTGTGGGTTGGGCAACAGTGTAGACACTATTAGTAATCAGTATAATAATAATTAGTATAATTATATTTACGCAAGATTTAATATAGTAGGACTGCAACAAGTGTTAGCTATATTACTTAAAGGGATAGTTCACCCAAAAATGAAAATTCTGTCATCATTTACTCTCCCTCAAGTTGTTCCAAACCTGTATGAGTTTCTTTGTTCTGCTGAACACAAAGGAAGATATTTGGACGAATGTTTGTAATCAACAGATCTCGGTCCCCATTGACTTCCATAGTAAATATTTTTTGATTACAGACATTATTCCAAATATCTTCCTTTGTGTTCAGCAGAACAAAGAAACTCATACAGGTTTGGAACAACTTGAGGGAGAGTAAATGATGACAGAATTTTCATTTTTGGGTGAACTATCCCTTTAAGGCTGCCAGTTAGAAAAAGGTAAATCAATTAATTAAATCTTGCAGTTGGTATGTGACAGATTTTACTGCCTACAGCAATTTTATAAAACTATACATTTAGTAAACATTTAGTAAAAAAGGTGTTAAAATGACCCAGAAGCAAACCCAGTGATGTGGGAATATCTCTGACCTATTGCTATATGCTGTTGTGTTACTATAGTTTTGATCAATACATTTGTTTACATAAATATTAATCGTTGGATTATTTGGCAAAAATTTTGCATTAACCATTATTATTATTATTATTATTATAGTCATGTAAATACTTTTCAAGTTCAGTGCACTGACAATATTTACATTCATTTAGAAGTAGCAGACAATTTTTTTTCTCAAAATGTATTGGTTGCAATTGTTTTAATTTACAAACCAAGCAATGAAGACACAAAAAGAAACAAGCTGAAGTCAAGTAAATGTAATTACAAACTCTCATAAGCTGACAGTGTGTTGAGGAACACCTCCAGGAACAAACACCGGAACCCTGAACACAAACAAAATGCCCCCAAAAAGAACAAAAATCTCCTGTTTTCGGTGCTGATGCGGTGCTGATGCGGTGCTGACGTGGTGCTGATGCGGTGCTGATGCGGTGCGGTGATGCGGTGCTGACGTGGTGCTGACGTGGTGCTGACGTGGTGCTGAAGCGGTGCTGATGCGGTGCGGTGATGTGGTGCTGACGTGGTGCTGATGCGGTGCTGATGCGGTGCTGATGCGGTGCTGATGCGGTGCTGACGCGGTGCTGACGCGGTGCTGACGTGGTGCTGAAGCGGTGCTGATGCGGTGCTGACGTGGTGCTGATGCGGTGCTGACGTGGTGCTGACGTGGTGCTGACGTGGTGCTGATGCGGTGCTGATGCGGTGCTGATGCGGTGCTGATGCGGTGCTGACGCGGTGTGGTGCTGATGCGGTGCTGATGCGGTGCTGCACCGGGTGTGTGGTGCTGATGCGGTGCTGATGCGGTGCTGATGCGGTGCTGACGCGGTGCTGACGCGGTGTGGTGCTGATGCGGTGCTGCACCGGGTGTGTGGTGCTGATGCGGTGCTGCGGTGCTGATGCGGTGCTGATGCAGTGCTGACGCGGTGCTGACGCGGTGCTGACGTGGTGCTGACGCGGTGCTGACGCGATGCGGTGCTGATGCGGTGCTGATGCGGTGCTGATGCGGTGCTGATGCGGTCATGTCACATGTGAGGGTGGCGCTGCCAATAAAGCACCTAAAAGCTGTCACAAAGAACCGGCTAAAGTAATGACTATGAATATGTCAGATATAGCAGGAGACGTTTTAATTGTCTATTAATAAACAAGTGTTTTCTGTGTCAGTGTCGGCTGCAGAGATGAAGTTGACGATGCTGACTCGTGATCTTCGCAGTAGTTAGGGTGAGGATTACACAAACAGAGAGTCTGTTTTCTCTCGTTTTGAATTGTTCTGTTTAAAAGTAGACGGAATTGAAAGCCGCCCCAAAGTGTGAAGTTTTGCTCTCGGGTCCATAATATACTGAATTTCGTCCTTCCACCAAGCCTCTTGTCAAGCACCCCGCGGGGTTGAGGCCCATACAGAAGCTCAAAGGGGGAAAACCCTGGAGTCTTGCGGGACCTCCCTCACAGCGAGTAACAGGGGTGCCAGCCATTTATCCCAATTTTTGTGGTCTTCGTGAACTTCCGAATCATGGTTTTTAAAGTGCGATTAAATCGTTCGACCAAGCCGTCTTTTAGTGCCGCTTTCAGAGCGCTCACGTCGGTAACGGAGAACTGTCACGTTCGTAACATTGTTTTCTCCTCATAAATGCGAACACGAAAAATAAAATGGAGAAATAAGATGGATTTTATTGATAGGCTACTGATTTCATTGTATTACTAACATACACAGTGTCTTTGCATTCTGATTTAATTTATTGATTTAATTTAAGAAACCTGGCATAAGATGACAGATATGACAATAAAAAAAAATCATATCATAGTCTGATCCATTTTTAGATTTGCTTTTTTAAATTCTGATGGATTTGTAAAGAAGATATTCTCTTCTGACTCGCCATAGTTAGCTGAGTTTGTTTTCTCGTTTGAATATTCTAATTTTAGCGTAGTCACGTCACGTCGTTTACGCCAGATCGACTTCTGAAATATATTTATTTCTCAAAATCACAAAACCACATTTGACATCATATAAAAACGAAATAATATTTTTAACAATTTTATGAATAAAGGTGGAAAATTAAAAACATGTTGAAAAACAAAAACTTTTTCAAGTCATATCATTTGTAATTCTCATGCTGTCAGCAGGGGGCGCTGTAGCTCCCTCAGAACCCCTAGTTCCCGCGGCCATGCATTCACAGTACATTCAGACACAGTGTTTTTCTTTAGTTTGCAAAGTAAATGCACAAATCACACCTTGTGTGTGTGTGTGTGTGTGTGTGTGTGTGTGTGTGTGCAGTGCTGGAGCTGCAGTGGAGGAGGAGCAGCAGTTACTACAGCAGCTGCAGGAGATCACGCGTGTGATGCAGGAGGGCCGGCTCGTGGACTCAATCCCAGCATGCACTGCAGAATCCAGCGGCCAGCAGTGGGACGGTCAGACCAGTTACCCTTCCTTTACCCTCGCTAGCACCCGGCTCTCGTTACTGAGATCACTTTTCATAATGCAGATAAATATATATTCAAAATCCAAAAATGTAAATACTATCAAAACAGTTGCATGTACTCAGTGTTAGATGTACTCAGTGTTAGATGCACTCAGTGTTAGATGCTCTCAGTGTTAGATGCACTCAGTGTTAGATGCTCTCAGTGTTAGATGCTCTCAGTGTTAGATGCACTCAGTGTTAGATGCTCTCAGTGTTAGATGCACTCAGTGTTAGATGCACTCAGTGTTAGATGCTCTCAGTGTTAGATGCTCTCAGTGTTAGATGCTCTCAGTGTTAGATGCACTCAGTGTTAGATGCTCTCAGTGTTAGATGCTCTCAGTGTTAGATGCTCTCAGTGTTAGATGCACTCAGTGTTAGATGCTCTCAGTGTTAGATGCTCTCAGTGTTAGATGCTCTCAGTGTTAGATGCTCTCAGTGTTAGATGCACTCAGTGTTAGATGCTCTCAGTGTTAGATGCTCTCAGTGTTAGATGCTCTCAGTGTTAGATGCTCTCAGTGTTAGATGCTCTCAGTGTTAGATGCTCTCAGTGTTAGATGCTCTCAGTGTTAGATGCTCTCAGTGTTAGATGCACTCAGTGTTAGATGCTCTCAGTGTTAGATGCACTCAGTGTTAGATGCACTCAGTGTTAGATGCACTCAGTGTTAGATGCTCTCAGTGTTAGATGCTCTCAGTGTTAGATGCTCTCAGTGTTAGATGCACTCAGTGAACTCACATCTATACAAAAGGAGAAACTTAGAAAACACGTTTACATTTACATTTGTGCATTTGGCAGAAGCTTTTATCCACAGCGACTTACATTTCAAGGCACACATTTACATTCCTATCAGTTCTTGCTTTCCCTGGGAATCGAACGCTCTACTGCAGGGTTCGGCAACCTTTCTGATATGAAGGGCCTTTTTCAAACTTTCTTGCTTATTAGTGTGCCATGTCAACATTAAGTTTAATTATGACATCACATCAAAAGTTTAATATCCAGGGAATCTGTAGTTTTATTCCATAGCAACATTTGATAACATTTAGTTCCCATAATCAGGACATTGTAACTATAAACAGAGTATGACACAAGGCTGCCATCCTTATAAAAACATCAACATCTGAGTTTAAATCATTAACCTTACCAACATTACAACAATCTTTTTTATCATCTTAAATTTCACTCAGTTATAATGGCAGTAAATGTCAAAACAGGAGAATTAAGACAAAACATATGAGAACTATACAATAATGCTGTGTAATGATAATAAAGACGGAAGCAATGGCAAGGTCAGTGAAGGTTTATTAAACAGAAGTTCACTCAGGAGGGTTAGGGTTAGGGTTAGAAGAGCTGGTGTGGGCAGAGGATCTCTCCGAGACGCGGGTCAGATGCAGAACACAGAGAGCACTTGAGTAGCACTTGAAACCAGTAGAGTAGCACTTGACCATCAATTATCCCACCATGCGCTGGTTCTTCCCGGGTTAACCCAGAACCGACGCTCCATGTACGGTCGGTACCGCCACTGCACACAGGAATTGTCACAGATCGCTGGAATAATAGCTTGCCTCCGGCGCATGTAGGCAGTTATAGCATTGTAAAATGCAGAATTTACTTGCACAACAGCTGCTAGCAAAGACATACGCCATGACTGACGACACCCAATCATAGAGCCGAGCGCGAGCCTCTACTGCGTCATCGTTTCTAAAGTCCTCCGTTTGACCCGTCCACACTAAAACGCCCTCCGGAGATTCAAAACGAAAAACGGGTCGGCAGCGTTTCTAAACTTCTCCGTTTTGGGTCTCCGTTTTTGCCGCTTTAGTGTGGACGGGAGGTGCAAACGCAGCAAAAGGTCTCCGTTTCTAAATGAGAACGCAGTAGTGTGGACGGGGCCTAAGAGCTAAGATGCATCGGGAAACCCGGCCCAGAATGAGACAGCGGCTCTACCAACCGTGACATGCTGCCATGCTTATGAAACAGAGCCCTTGTATGTAAAGTCATGTGTGCTACATTAAACAGATGCTTACCAGTCAGTGTGATCCCTGGCCCTGCTTTTCCTTGCTGAGCTCCATAAGTTGGGGTTCGTATTTAGTCACTTTAAGTTGCACACAAGCTTCGGCGTGTCAAACGCCTGCGGGAGGGGCTGAGCACGCTCTTCATCTGTGAGAATATCTGCTCACAGAGATATGTTGGTCCGAGGACTGTCAGCAAAGCCAATGCACTCTTCCTGAGACAGCAAAACGCAGGGCTTAAAAGTATTCCGGCACTGTGCCGGATCTCCGGCGTGCGGCCATGAGGAAGAAAAAAAAAATTGGAACTTGCATGCGGTTTAATATTTTCGAGTCAATTGTTTTCACCTACCAATCATATGAAAGGAACGCAGCTCTACTAACGTTACAAGCCTATCAGAAGCAGAGCAGGGCGGGGCCTGGCAACACAGTGGGATTGAGATTTATACGTCACGTTAGCGTTGTCGGTGAAAGGAGCGCTAGTTCATGAAGCTTGGGGATGATGTCCTACCCACGGGCGTAATTTCCTATGGGGACACTTTCTAAAATCCCGTTGTTGCCCCCCCCCCCCCCCCCCCCCCACTCAAATTCGTTTGTTATGATGTTTAACCGCACGCCGTCATTGCCACGAAGGAGCAGGACCGAGCCTGTGTAAAGCTCACTGAATGTTCTAATGAGCAAGTAGTGGCGGCACAGACAGCGATGAAACGCCAGAAACAACAACAGGTGACTTTAATGTCATCATGGATGAAAAGAAAGAAAGGAGATGTGAGTTGGTTGATTCAGTAAATTAGCTCAGGTCACGATAATCATATTTTCTGTCTAACATTACACCTGTTGA
Source organism: Abramis brama (assembly GCA_022829085.1). Lineage (NCBI taxonomy): Eukaryota > Metazoa > Chordata > Actinopteri > Cypriniformes > Leuciscidae > Abramis > Abramis brama. The sequence continues at coordinate 477,886 of CM040787.1, read as the reverse complement.
TAACTGAGCTAACGTTAACATACACTGCTGCTTGGTAACTTAAGACTTGGCTAAATATTTAATTTTAATATTTAATTTTAAAAAAATTGTGTGTAGCTTACAAAAAAAACATTCTGTGTAGGCCTATACCATGAAAACGAGTCCACATTAAACCGCAGCATTTTCTGTCAGCAATGTATGACAAGTAGCCTAACGTTAGTGCTGTCAGCGTAAACGCGTGCGATTAGTTTTTGTCCAGCTTTAACGTGTTTAAATATTTATCGCAGCGTCCGTTCTTTCTGTCATCCTTTGGGTTATATGATCATGCTCTCCTTCACGCAAATGTTTTAAACTATCAATGCGCGAGAAGACAAAAGAGAACGCGCTGTCAGTGAATGAATGTCCTCCTGAAACACACACACACACACACACACAGAAAGACGCGCGCCAGTATCGCAGTCGGCAGCGCGCCATCGAGTTCTCTTTCGCGCTTGAACGAACCATAACACGACACATTTATGCCAAAATGTCAGTTTTGTCGAGTATCTTCACAAGAACAGTCAAATGAGTTAAATACAATCTTAAATGGAAGAGTAGAGAATGAGATGCGAGAGATCCTGTCAGCAGCGGCGGGTATTAAAGTGACAGCTATTCTCTCTGTTAGTAAAGTTAACCAAAGAACAATGGGAACAGAGAAAATTACTAACTGCTCAACGCTTAAGGATTAATCTATTTTTCGTTTATAATTTATGCAGTGCGGACTGTTTTATAAACGTATTCAATTTCTATATAATTCACATCGGTTAGACAGGTAAGGTACAGGTAAATATGACATTTATTATGGGTTTAAGTGAGGATTGTTTTAAGTTCACTTAAATTAAAAGTTGTTATATTTTTTAAGCCTAATAAATGTTTCAAATTTTGGAAAAATAAATTTTCATCCAGACATCAGTATCTATATCAGTGATACTGGTCTTCATTCATAAAAATATGCCATTAACATGCTTGAAAATAAATGGTGCCAATGAAGCCCCCCGCAGCTCAGCCTCCGGACCGCTGTAGAGGGATATCTCTGTGTGCGCAGCTCAGCCTCCGGTCTGCTGTAGAGGGATATCTCTGTGTGCGCAGCTCAGCCTCCGGACCGCTGTAGAGGGATATCTCTGTGTGCGCAGCTCAGCCTCCGGTCTGCTGTAGAGGGATATCTCTGTGTGCGCAGCTCAGCCTCCGGACCGCTGTAGAGGGATATCTCTGTGTGCGCAGCTCAGCCTCCGGTCTGCTGTAGAGGGATATCTCTGTGTGCGCAGCTCAGCCTCCGGACCGCTGTAGAGGGATATCTCTGTGTGCGCAGCTCAGCCTCCGGTCTGCTGGAGAGGGATATCTCTGTGTGCGCAGCTCAGCCTCCGGACCGCTGTAGAGGGATATCTCTGTGTGCGCAGCTCAGCCTCCGGTCTGCTGGAGAGGGATATCTCTGTGTGCGCAGCTCAGCCTCCGGACCGCTGTAGAGGGATATCTCTGTGTGCGCAGCTCAGCCTCCGGTCTGCTGGAGAGGGATATCTCTGTGTGCGCAGCTCAGCCTCCGGTCTGCTGTAGAGGGATATCTCTGTGTGCGCAGCTCAGCCTCCGGTCTGCTGGAGAGGGATATCTCTGTGTGCGCAGCTCAGCCTCCGGACCGCTGTAGAGGGATATCTCTGTGTGCGCAGCTCAGCCTCCGGTCTGCTGGAGAGGGATATCTCTGTGTGCGCAGCTCAGCCTCCGGACCGCTGTAGAGGGATATCTCTGTGTGCGCAGCTCAGCCTCCGGACCGCTGTAGAGGGATATCTCTGTGTGCGCAGCTCAGCCTCCGGACCGCTGTAGAGGGATATCTCTGTGTGCGCAGCTCAGCCTCCGGTCTGCTGTAGAGGGATATCTCTGTGTGCGCAGCTCAGCCTCCGGACCGCTGTAGAGGGATATCTCTGTGTGCGCAGCTCAGCCTCCGGTCTGCTGGAGAGGGATATCTCTGTGTGCGCAGCTCAGCCTCCGGTCTGCTGTAGAGGGATATCTCTGTGTGCGCAGCTCAGCCTCCGGACCGCTGTAGAGGGATATCTCTGTGTGCGCAGCTCAGCCTCCGGACCGCTGGAGAGGGATATCTCTGTGTGCGCAGCTCAGCCTCCGGTCTGCTGGAGAGGGATATCTCTGTGTGCGCAGCTCAGCCTCCGGACCGCTGTAGAGGGATATCTCTGTGTGCGCAGCTCAGCCTCCGGTCTGCTGTAGAGGGATATCTCTGTGTGCGCAGCTCAGCCTCCGGTCTGCTGTAGAGGGATATCTCTGTGTGCGCAGCTCAGCCTCCGGTCTGCTGGAGAGGGATATCTCTGTGTGCGCAGCTCAGCCTCCGGTCTGCTGTAGAGGGATATCTCTGTGTGCGCAGCTCAGCCTCCGGACCGCTGTAGAGGGATATCTCTGTGTGCGCAGCTCAGCCTCCGGTCTGCTGGAGAGGGATATCTCTGTGTGCGCAGCTCAGCCTCCGGACCGCTGTAGAGGGATATCTCTGTGTGCGCAGCTCAGCCTCCGGTCTGCTGTAGAGGGATATCTCTGTGTGCGCAGCTCAGCCTCCGGTCTGCTGTAGAGGGATATCTCTGTGTGCGCAGCTCAGCCTCCGGTCTGCTGGAGAGGGATATCTCTGTGTGCGCAGCTCAGCCTCCGGTCTGCTGTAGAGGGATATCTCTGTGTGCGCAGCTCAGCCTCCGGTCTGCTGTAGAGGGATATCTCTGTGTGCGCAGCTCAGCCTCCGGTCTGCTGGAGAGGGATATCTCTGTGTGCGCAGCTCAGCCTCCGGTCTGCTGTAGAGGGATATCTCTGTGTGCGCAGCTCAGCCTCCGGTCTGCTGGAGAGGGATATCTCTGTGTGCGCAGCTCAGCCTCCGGACCGCTGTAGAGGGATATCTCTGTGTGCGCAGCTCAGCCTCCGGTCTGCTGGAGAGGGATATCTCTGTGTGCGCAGCTCAGCCTCCGGACCGCTGTAGAGGGATATCTCTGTGTGCGCAGCTCAGCCTCCGGTCTGCTGTAGAGGGATATCTCTGTGTGCGCAGCTCAGCCTCCGGACCGCTGTAGAGGGATATCTCTGTGTGCGCAGCTCAGCCTCCGGACCGCTGTAGAGGGATATCTCTGTGTGCGCAGCTCAGCCTCCGGACCGCTGTAGAGGGATATCTCTGTGTGCGCAGCTCAGCCTCCGGTCCGCTGTAGAGGGATATCTCTGTGTGCGCAGCTCAGCCTCCGGACCGCTGTAGAGGGATATCTCTGTGTGCGCAGCTCAGCCTCCGGTCTGCTGGAGAGGGATATCTCTGTGTGCGCAGCTCAGCCTCCGGACCGCTGTAGAGGGATATCTCTGTGTGCGCAGCTCAGCCTCCGGTCTGCTGGAGAGGGATATCTCTGTGTGCGCAGCTCAGCCTCCGGTCTGCTGGAGAGGGATATCTCTGTGTGCGCAGCTCCTCGGGCAGAGCTGTGACCTGTGTGCTAGAGCAGAGCGCTTCACTGTGAAGTTAACAACTTCCACCACTGCAAGATCAAGTCAAGTCAAGTCATCCTCATTTATATAGCGCTTTTAACAATGTAGATTGTTTCAAAGCAGCTTTACAGAGATAAGCGTATAATTTAAGGTAACAGAGATTGTTTTGGCTTTATAGCGGTTCTTTAATAAAGTTATTTTCCAGCTAAAGTTAGTTTTGATTGATTCGCTTCCGTCGCAACGATCATTTGTTATTAAATTAGGGGCCGCTAAGACGACACCATTCTCTCTACACAGACTTTAAACGCGAACCTGTGAGAAACGCTGATGGCGTTCACATGCGCATTAAGAGCTGGGTCTAGAGTTATGTGCATTTGAATGTCATTGAATGTCATTATGACAATACGAGATATGTCAATTAATGTGCGCAAGTGGAGAGGAGAATTACAGTTTCAGAGTACAGTAGACCGCCCTCAGCGTAATCTGGCAGAATGACGGATGGCCTTCAGACGGATAATGACGGAAGATATCCGGCTAGCGCGACCTCTGACCTCTGGTTCAGCACAGGGTTTATCAGCGCTAGTGCTTCAATATTATCATACAGGCAGACTGATCTCATGAAATGGCGTATGTATGACACGCCAATTCGTATTTCCATTTTTGGCGTGTTATCAACACGCATAATCGCTTTTCAGCGTGTTTATCAACGCCGTTGATTTACGTTACATTACTGTATATAAATATATATGACCTACCCCAACCGCGTCCCTAAACCTACCCATCACACGGGTTAATACCATTTATGAGTGTTCCCCTACCATCCTAGGAAAAAAAATATTGCTCCCCAGATGTAGATATACATTTTCCTCCGTTTCGCTCGGACATTTAACGGCGTACACATACACGCGGAATCACTCGGACGTTTAACGGCGTACACATACACGCGCGTGGACATACACGCGGAAAGCTCAAAATGCGTATAAATAACACGCCACTTGACTTGAAAGTGGCGTGTATGTTTACGCAAAGTCATGATGTCATGTTGATACAGGTCTGCACTAGAATTCACCTTTGCAGAATAGATCATAACAGGCGTTTACTGCTTACTACATCCAAGGGAATGTGTTTTCTCGAGGAATGCGCTTCCGTCCCCGTTCTCGTCTGAGGACAACTGTGATGACCTCTCCTGACCCACTTCCGGTGCTGACATCCGCTCACTCCCAGAAGGAGCCGACTCCAGACGTGCAGTGTAGTGGTAGCTTTAGTGTGACGGTCACCGTCGTGCAGCGAGAGTAAGGAGACGTGTGTGAAGAACAGTGAGCTAAGAACTGAGAGCTGTGGTTATACTGGGACACCATGAGCAGTGTGTACTGGTGTTTACTGGCACTGGTGTGTAATGAGCCTGTTATACTGGGACTGGGACACCATGAGCAGTGTGTACTGGTGTTTACTGGCACTGGTGTGTAATGAGCCTGTTATACTGGGACACCATGAGCAGTGTGTACTGGTGTTTACTGGCACTGGTGTGTAATGAGCCTGTTATACTGGGACACCATGAGCAGTGTGTACTGGTGTTTACTGGCACTGGTGTGTAATGAGCCTGTTATACTGGGACACCATGAGCAGTGTGTACTGGTGTTTACTGGCACTGGTGTGTAATGAGCCTGTTATACTGGGACACCATGAGCAGTGTGTACTGGTGTTTACTGGCACTGGTGTGTAATGAGCCTGTTATACTGGGACACCATGAGCAGTGTGTACTGGTGTTTACTGGCACTGGTGTGTAATGAGTCTGTTATACTGGGACACCATGAGCAGTGTGTACTGGTGTTTACTGGCACTGGTGTGTGTAATGAGCCTGTTATACTGGGAGATCATGAGCAGTGTGTACTGGTGTTTACTGGCACTGGTGTGTAATGAGCCTGTTATACTGGGACACCATGAGCAGTGTGTACTGGTGTTTACTGGCACTGGTGTGTAATGAGCCTGTTATACTGGGACACCATGAGCAGTGTGTACTGGTGTTTACTGGCACTGGTGTGTAATGAGCCTGTTATACTGGGACACCATGAGCAGTGTGTACTGGTGTTTACTGGCACTGGTGTGTAATGAGCCTGTTATACTGGGACACCATGAGCAGTGTGTACTGGTGTTTACTGGCACTGGTGTGTGTAATGAGCCTGTTATACTGGGAGATCATGAGCAGTGTGTACTGGTGTGTACTGGCACTGGTGTGTAATGAGCCTGTTATACTGGGACACCATGAGCAGTGTGTACTGGTGTTTACTGGCACTGGTGTGTAATGAGCCTGTTATACTGGGACACCATGAGCAGTGTGTACTGGTGTTTACTGGCACTGGTGTGTAATGAGCCTGTTATACTGGGACACCATGAGCATTGTGTACTGGTGTGTACTGGCACTGGTGTGTAATGAGCCTGTTATACTGGGACACCATGAGCAGTGTGTACTGGTGTTTACTGGCACTGGTGTGTAATGAGCCTGTTCTTCCACAGATCCTCCCGACGACAGCCGTAATGAGCATTTCTGCTGTGTTCATTCTCCTGACCTGACGAGAGAGAGCGGCGGACATGAGGAGACAGCCGACGCCAGCAGCCAATCACAGCCGGAGACCGGCGCTCAGACAGGAAGTGACATCAGACGGAGGAGCAGACAGTGTTACTGATGCCTGTGAACCGCTCCACATCACTACTGAGCGTCACCTGTTTCACACTCGTCTTCAGAAGCGCACACAGGAGAACGCACTGAGCCGCTGCATTTAGCACATATTCACTTAGCATGTTCATATTTCACAGACCTCTAATATTATTATATATGATTCCTCACTGACAGAGAACGACCCATAATGCACTGCAGGCCTGAGGGCAGTGGGAGGCTTTATCACAGTAAACACAGTTATTATGACTCTAGAGTTGATGCGCTTCACATTTCATCACTTATTTAATCACTTCTGTAACTGATGCTTTTATTTATTGTGTTCTTGTCACACCTGCATGATTGCATGAATGTGTATCATATTCTGCTGTGATAATGTGTTAATAAAACTCACACCTGATGTTTGTTTCTGTGGTTCATCATCATCATCATCATCATCAGATGAAGGGTTCACCTCTCAGCTAGCCGATGACACACACACACACACACGATGAGCGTGGCCTGACCTATATAACACTGATGATCATCTGAGTTCTGGCACGACACACACACCCTTTGTCTTTGACCATCCCATAATCTTCAATCTGAATCCGTTCCTCTTCTCTGAGGATGAGGGTGGGGCTTTAACCTGTCACTCACATGAGATCAGCCAATAGCAAACCACAATCACCCGATCAAGCCCCGCCCACGTGTTCTCGTTCCTGAAGCGTTTCACTGGGAGCAGCTCAGCTTCTCTTTCCTGACGACTCCAGTAAATGTTTGAGTTTCTTCCGGGAACGAGCACGTCCCAATATTACTCATTAGAATAATTAATGCGCAGAATAAAGGGGCGGGGCCTGGCTGAGTGAGTTAGTAGTGTGTTAAACTGCAGGTTATGGTAAGGGGCGGGGCATTTCCCAAACACACTCGAAGTGCTCGACCAATCACAACACACTGCTCCAGCCGACCAATCAGAGCACAGTGTGCTTTTCAGGAGGAGGGGCTTCATAGAGACAGGAAGTAAACAGAGCGTTACTGGCAGACTGGGAAGAGAGGAGCCGCAACAATGGAGAATATGAGGAAAATAATCAACATTAACGCAGGAAAACCTGCTCTAGTAGAGCCTGAACACATCAAGACTTTGAGGAAGAGCGTAATAGATTCTCTTTGAGATCTGAAGGAGACATCAGACCTGTGGAAAGTATTCAGCACTTTTTGAAGTGTGTAATTAACTCTTCTGATGGCTCATTTCTAGAGAGTTGATGTCATTCCTGTCTGACGGAGAGTAATGATGAACGACGTAGATCTACAGTACTGTGTGTGTGTCTAACCAATCACACGAGTCGGACCTGACCAATCACACTGAGCGTATGTGGCAGTCATGAGGACTGAAGCGGTGTCTGGAGTCAGTCTGTTAGGGGCCGTTCACACCTGGCCACTCCATGCGTTTTCCCAGATGGGATAGCTATCCGATCGTGAAGAGTCCAGGTGTAAATGCCCTCCGAAACGCATTCCAGACGGATTTGAATCCGATCGCTCACTTCAGGAGGAGATCTGGGCCGCACTCCAGACGAAACTGGACAAGTGTGAACGCATCTGGTTGTTGAAACCACATATGTAAGGTGTACTCCTTCCAAAAATCAAGAATATAAACGTGTGAGAGCGTGTTATAGGCTATATGTCATGTGATAGCCAGATATGACGACGCTACTGGAACACGCATCAGCGCAGATGAGAAGCAGAGCATCTATTCATGCCAACGTGCAAACTATCG